>JAOVYX010000914.1:0-13159 GCA_035668315.1 Drosera spatulata | reverse complement strand
ATGGAAATTGGGCTTGAAAGAGGATTCAGGACAGCATTGGGTGATCTCATTATCATGCAGCTTCAGCTTGCTTCTGTTTTCTTCACATTCCAGCTCGGAACAAAGGCGCACTATTATGGGCGAACACTCTTGCATGGAGGTTCAAAGTATCGAGCTACTGGCCGTGGGTTCGTTGTTTTCCATGCAAAGTTTGCTGACAATTACAGGTGCTACTCACGGAGTCACTTTGTGAAGGGGCTTGAGCTTTTCATTCTTCTTATCGTGTATGAAGCTTACGGCGATACATATCGCAGTTCAAGTTTATACTTCTTCTTCACTTTGTCCATGTGGTTCCTAGTTGCTTCCTGGCTGTTTGCTCCTTTTGTGTTCAACCCGTCTGGCTTTGACTGCTAAAAGACGGTGGACGATTGGACTGACTGGAAGAGGTGGATGGGTAATCGGGGTGGAATTGGTATACAGGTTGATAAAAGTTGAGAATCCTGGTGGGATGGGGAACAGGAGCACTTGAAATACACAGATATCAGAGGAAGGCTTTTGGAGATAATACTAGCGTGTCGGTTCTTTATATATCAGTATGGAATTGTTTACCACCTTGATATAGTCCATAACAGCGGGAGCGTCCTGGTATTGCTTCCTCTTTGTACCCACTTTCTTCAAGGCTTTTTATCTGAAGATATTCTTTATGATCCCATTCTTTAATAGGTTTATGGGCTATCATGGGTGGTTATGGCAACTGTACTTCTTGTCCTGAAGGTAATCCTGTTCTCGTCTTACACTCCCATGGTATGAATAGAGCCAACATGTTGTATATATAGCCTTCATGCTCTGACTCGAGGCATGTATTGTATCATAGCATCATTTCAGTTCTGGTTCCACATGTTGCAGGCTTAGATTTTAACTTGTGCGTGTTCATAAAATTGACACTGCTTTATGCTGTTTGTATCAGATGGTATCAATGGGTAGGAGATTTGGCACCGATTTCCAGCTCATGTTCAGGATCCTCAAGGGACTCCTCTTTCTTGGTTTAGTGTCAGTCATGACTGTACTTTTTGTGGTCTGTGGCCTCACCGTGTCATATCTTTTTGCTTCAATCCTCGCCTTCCTGCCGACTGGATGGGCCTTCCTCTTAGTAAGTAAAACAATTACCAAACCTCCGGTATCCATGAAATCAGCTCTTAGATCGTCACTTCAGCATAGCGTCCTTTCACCTCGATTGGTTGATATGTCGCACGATCTACATAGTTTATTTTCTATATGGTGCTTCACGCAATGTTGGTGGTTCTCATTCAAAAAATGATGCGCTGTTTTTGCTGGTCAGATTGGGCAAGCATGCAGGCCGATGCTCAAAGGCGGGGGATTCTGGGATTCTATAAAGGAGCTTGCGAGAGCTTACGAGTACATAATGGGAATAATAATCCTCATGCCGATAGCCTTGCTTTCATGGTTCCCATCCGTATCGGAGTTCCAAACCCGCCTACTCTTCAACCAGGCCTTCAGCAGAGGTCTCCAGATTTCCGTGATTCTTGCTGGAAGAAAGGATAAATCCCCGAAAATGCCAGCCTAATCAGATTGAGAACCCGCTAGTAATACCCATTTGTTTCTACACGTGCTGGTTAATGTTATTGCACACTTGGTTTCTGCGTTCTCTTCTTTTCTTTTTTCATGTTTACGAGTTCCAAAATGTACGACTCTTCGATACATGATTCAGGCCTTCATTCTTAGTATTATGAAAATGTTACTCTTAAAACAGTTAAATCTTTTGAAACTTTTGAATAAAGGTCACCATAATATGGCGTTGAAATGTGCATTCCTGGCCTCTGGCACCTGATTTTCACCACCTGTTGCTCCTTGTATATTCCACCGGCAGCCCGGATCACCAGCTAAGATTCGATTCCTAAATGACCGCTCAATGATAAAGGAGGTTTGTCCAGAAGCAGCCCACTAATCAAGCGCTCTTGCGTCGAAGATGAAAGGGACTAGCAATCTACCGAAACTGTTGGACGTAAAAAGACGATGTAAAAAGACATCGATAGGAAAGCATTCCGCCTCTTAAGCTACATGACAAATTATGCCCGGTGTGCTCGGGTTAGCTGTAAAATGTAGAGCACTGAGAGTTTAGAATAGTAATCTCACATATTTCCATTCAACTTCGGCGCACAGTAATCTCATATATAGAGACGACAGATATGATGAAAATCACGATGATTGCCATGCTAACCTGTGTTGAAGGAACTACTCTGTTGCTACATGGAGCATGGTTGATCTTTGCTATATTTGGATCAGAGCAATGAGACGTCTGAAACCACAGGGTTAAAACTTTGGGATCGAAACACACTTCAAACAGTATACTCCACATCACTCAACACTTGCACGAAGTATCATCGCTGAACCATCGACTAAAGGCAACGGACAAAGATTGAATCAGGTATCATCATTACCGATCAAGCTCTTAAGGGTAGGACCTAACAAATTAGAAAAATGAGCACTATCTTAAAGAGTTGCCATCACATAAGATCACAATATCACAATAGAACAAAACCAGCAAGCAAATAAGCTCATACGCGAGGATAATATCACAATAGAACAAACAACAAAACAAAAACTGAGTTCAAACACAGGAAATGGATTACGGCAACATTGTACCTCAACATCAAATATGCGTTCCCTTCAAAACTAGAATACCAGAAAGAAGTAGAATACCAGAAAGACGATGCATTGCCGTTCGCCAAGCAGACAGGTGAGAACCCGGCTGCTCGACAACTCTAAAATCCTCACAATGTGAGGGACTAGAGAACGACAGATGCACCTCCAATAAAACACCAAACATAGAAACTAAGCAGTTCGACTTGACAAAATAGAAAAAGTGCATCCAAGACTGGAAAACAGACTCTAACAAACTAATACCAGCAGCAGACTCCGACAGCAGACTTCACTTCCCTGTCTTCTTCACGGCAGACTTGGTCACCTTGGCATCCTTGGGATCCTTCTTCTCCACACTCTTGACAACACCGACAGCAACAGTCTGACGCATGTCCCTCACAGCGAAACGACCAAGGGGTGGGTACTCAGAGAAAGTCTCGACAACCATGGGCTTGGTGGGAATCATCTTAACAAAGCCAGCATCACCGTTCTTCAAGAACTTGGGCTCCTTCTCGAGCTCCTTGCCAGATCGCCTGTCAATCTTGGTCAGCAGCTCAGCAAACTTGACAGCAATGTGGGAGGTGTGGCAATCGAGCACTGGAGCATAACCATTTCCGATCTGGCCTGGGTGGTTCATGATAATGACCTGAGCAGTGAAGTTGGCAGCCTCCTTGGCAGGGTCATCCTTGGAGTTGGATGCAACATAACCACGCTTGAGATCCTTCACAGCAACGTTCTTGACATTGAAGCCAACATTATCACCAGGAAGAGCTTCCTGGAGAGCCTCGTGGTGCATCTCAACGGACTTAACTTCAGTAGTCAGACCAGATGGACCAAAGGTGACAACCATACCGGGCTTGATGATACCGGTCTCAACTCTGCCCACTGGCACCGTTCCAATGCCACCAATCTTGTACACGTCCTGGAGTGGGAGACGGAGGGGCTTGTCTGAGGGCCTCTTCGGCTCATTGATCAAGTCAAGAGCCTCAAGGAGGGTTGGGCCCTTGTACCAGTCAAGGTTGGTGGACCTCTCAATCATGTTATCCCCCTCAAACCCAGAGATGGGCACAAAGGGAATTTTGTCGGGGTTGTACCCAACCTTCTTCAGGTAGGAAGACACTTCCTTCACGATTTCATCATACCTAGCCTTTGAGTACTTGGGGGTGGTGGCATCCATCTACAGAAATCAGAAACAAATGGTTAGAGACATGACAAAACAAAATACTGGACGTAAAGATCTGCTGGGCATTTTTGAATACCTTGTTACAGCAGCAAATCATCTGCTTGACACCAAGGGTGAAAGCAAGCAGAGCATGCTCACGGGTCTGGCCATCTTTGGAGATACCAGCCTCAAAACCACCAGTGGTGGAGTCAATGATAAGGACAGCACAGTCAGCCTGTGAGGTACCAGTAATCATGTTCTTGATGAAATCTCTGTGTCCAGGAGCGTCAATGACAGTGCAGTAGTACTTGGTGGTCTCAAACTTCCAGAGAGCGATATCAATGGTGATACCACGCTCACGTTCAGCCTTCAGCTTGTCCAAGACCCAGGCATATTTGAATGACCTCTTGTTCATCTCAGCTGCTTCCTTCTCGAAACGCTCGATCACACGCTTGTCAATACCTCCCAACTTGTAGATCAAGTGACCGGTTGTGGTGGACTTGCCGGAGTCGACATGTCCAATGACCACAATGCTGATGTGAATCTTCTCCTTACCCATGTTGAAGGCCTATGAAATTTAAGAAGTTAGTAAAACACAGCAATAAAAATGGAAAATTCAACCTGAAATCAAAGCTACTAGAAGAATGAAACTTCAAACCAATTAGTCACAAGCGATACACTGAATTGCGAGAATACTACTACAAGATACGATTTACAAGCACAAAAAATCACACAACTCGCTCAAATATTTCAACCGTATGGTGGCAGAAATATTCAATATCTATTGCTGACAGATAACAAAATAGGTGCAATAAGGATGAGACGGATGGTTAAACCATCCGACAAGTAAATTCACAATGAAGGTGTGAACAAACATTACATCCATGCGTGAATTGGACAATACTAACTTACATCCTGAACTGACTATTAACTACAATAACAATTGACACTGAATTCTATGTCGAATGGCATGTGACGAACAAAACGTTTAGCGAATATCTCAATATCCTAAACTCTTCTAACAGTAGACAACCAAATCACTAACATAGAAAATCAAACATTTCCTTTTCTTAACCAATTCAAAACAAGTAGAGGTTACACAAAACTACGAGTATTGTCATTAGTTAAATTGGAAAGAGTGGAAACTATAAAGCTTTTGACAAAATATAAATATTAAATTCATAGATTAATCAGATATCTGAATATTGTTATCGATCAATCGAATCACAATCGTAATATAATTCTCAAAATATAAATCTCAAATTGATAAAACCAATCCTAAAACTAAAGCTAAACCTGCAAGGATCAACAAAACAAATATCTTCACTTCAAAATCAACTCAACCAGATCCAGTTCCAGATCCAAAACCCACAACTCTGCTCAATTCAACCATAACAATCCCCAACCTCACCACCAACATCCAACCTCCATCAACACCAATCCAAACCAACACAAACAAACACGAATCAAACTCAATTCTCCACAAATCAAAACCACACAATCAATCAGATCCAAAACAACAACATCACTATCAATCTGTTACAAGAGAATCGGATCTGACCTCGAAGACGAGAAAACAAGGAGGAGAAGATTAGTGGAGCGCGGCGGCGGAGAGAGAGAAGAGAGGATTGGGAGGCGAAGGGTCTTATAAGGGGAGCCGAGTGAGGGTATATATAGAGGAGAGTGGGATTGGGATTTTCTAGGGTTTTGTTCTCAGCCGTTGGATCATGATTTGATCCGACAGAGCTCAGTGAGCTGCCGTCATTGTGATAATGTGTGCAAGGATGAGGGGATGTGGTTTTGATGAGGTTTGGGGCGTGATCAATGGGTTGGTTGACCCGACCCGGATGTGTCCATATCTGATGTGGGATTTAACGTAAGGGTCTTTCGGTCCCATAGGTACGATTAAGATCAGTGAACTTTCAAAAAAAAAATAAAAAAATTACTTATTGGTTTCATTTAATTACTTAAATTATCAAGTAATCATATCATAAAATTTTATTTATCAAATGATTTTAAAATCAAAAAAAGAGGATAATCTTACCCATCATATAATAAGAAAATAAATTAATTGTCATACAACTAATATGTCACGTAAATCTTTCCAGTATCAACTATAGTCCAAAAAAATAATTAATTTTTATGATACGTGCACTGTGTATAGAATTGGATGAAATAGTATGCTGACATGATCAATGAGTGATTTCTTGTCCATCTTAATCATCTCCTAACTCTTCAACCTTCATAGTCATCATAACAAAGGCCTCCCACCCGTCAGCACAGTCATCTCCTATCGTCAACGTGAACAGTTCGTCGACGCACTGTATACACATTATTATACTATGCCGCTAATCTCTTCACCGTCATCACCCATTCAATCTCACCATCGTTGTTATTCTTAATGAGAATACGATATATTGAACACCACACAGGTGTGCTATCTTCGTTGCTTCTCTCATCAATAAAAGTTGTCGTCGAACTTATACCTATATGCAATAGTGCGTCCAAAACTCTACCCATCTTGTCGTCGTCATCATAATAACCATCATCACCATGTCCTCAACACCACGGAATCATCCCTCATCCTTTTGTTTACATTACATCATTTGTTAAAATAATGGTTTTGTCTTCATTTTTGTCTCGTCTTCGCCTTCGTCATAAACATCCAACGTGTAAGAAGAGAGCATATGATTTTCAGTGGTGCGGATTATTATAATGATTATGGTCGATGATGATGATGGTTTTGATGCTTTTTGGAGATCTACTGCAAGAAGAAAAAAGGAGGATAGATACGAACTGATTTAGGAAAAAAGGAGAAAGAGGGAGGAGAGATGAGAGATTAACGGATTTAGATAAGGATTTTTTTAGGTTTGATTGATTGTTTAATTTGAAAAGTAAGGTAATTAAAAAGTAAGGACATGCTTAGGAGAATAAGATAAAATTTTCAAAAAAAAAAAACAAACCATTATATAATTAAAAAATGTGATATCACTTCTTGGTAATTAAGTTTCCAAAACATCACTACTTGGTAATTAACACAAAAAGAATAAGATTAAGATCAATGAAATATTCCAATGTGATGCTTCATTCATCCAATAAAAACATAATCTAATCTAATCTATATCGTATTATCGAGTCTCTTTTAACGACAAACGGCAAATAATATGACAGAACATTGTCATTTTAAAAACATGTCATTTAAAAAATTAAAATCAATTAAATAAAATCTAATCTAATATATATCTTAACCAATCAAAATTAAAAAAAAAATCCTGATTTCTCCCCTCATCAATCACAGTAACCTGAATTTTATTAAATATTTTTTCCCTTGATCTTATACATAATATCTTTCACAAACAAATAATTATATTAGTGATTTAAAACACAAAAATAAACGATAATATTTATGAAGGTCATTTACTAAATTAAAAAGACAAAAACTAAAACAAATATCAAAATATTCAAACATTACCTATTAAAATAAAATAAAAAATAGAAATTGAAAAACAAAAATTCTTTTAAAATAAGTTATCTAAAAGAAATATAAATTATTTTAAAATAAGTTATCTATATCACATAAAAGAAACAAAAATATAAACTAAAAGAATTCTTTTAAATATAAATTTATGAAAAATTAATATATCGATTTTTTTATGAGATAAGTCATTTAACGCTATTATTTAGTTATAATTTTTCATCCCTTGCAGCGCACATGACAATATTCTAGTATATATTCTTAATTCAGAGTACCATCCCATGGTATGCGATCTCATGAGATATCATGATATATTGTAATCCCGAGAATTTTAAGAATTTAGAAACGAATAAATAACGTTACAATTTTAAAATAAATCGTGGTTAAAGGTTATATATTTAAATTTAAGAAAATATTTGATTATTAAATCAAATATGACGATGGAATATTCTGGGTTGATTTGTTGAACGCGCCAATAAATGTTACGAACAAATAACGTTATAATGTTATAACGTTATAAACGTTGCGCATAAGGACTATCGATTTCATCCCAAAAATAATGGATTATGACTCGGGAGGTCATAATTTCATATACGGGATAAATCTATCGACGCAAATAGATTTTTCATGGATTAATATTATAAAATTTGGGTGAATAATGGATTGAACGAGACGTATCGTAGGACGGAACGGGATATTTCCCCACTCACTCACCCACTTCCTCCACTCTCCCGCACTCACTGCTACTCCATTCTCTAATCGCTCCCACTTCAACCACCATCACTCACAACCTCCACCACCATTCTGTTTGCCACCAGCCAACCACTAGCGCCGCCACCAGCCAACCACTAGCGTCGCCACCATCACCATCAACGTGATCAACATCATCATCGTCATCATCGCTTTCATCACATCACCATGCCTTCACCACCATCGTCTTCATCATCATCACGACGCCAACACGAACGAAGGACAGCAGCAGTAGCCGGAGGAGAGAATCAACATCAGCAGCTCGTCCAGAGAACATCAAAGGATCCGTTCGTGTGATCGTGTGCATAAGAAAATCAAACATGAATCGAGGTAACCTCACTCGTCCGAGACGTCTCTTTTATTTGTTCACACACGTTCCTTGCTTCCGTGCATGCTTTGGGACATGTTTTGATGTGTTTGATGTATGTGAAATGGTTTGTATGCGTTTTGGTGCGAATTGAGGAATCCGGTGTTTGGGGAGAGAGTTTTCCTACAGGATTCTGGCCAGTGAAAAGTCGCGCCCGCGACTGGAGAAAAATCAGCATTTGGCCAAACAGTACCGTCGCGCCCGCGACGGCCTTCTGGCTAGGAAAATTATATTTTCGTGCCCCAAACCTTAAACCTAAATGCGTATTTGAGATATATAACACTTTCGCATTGAAATATAACGTCAAACGTGCATATACGATCACGTTTTACATGTTGTGGGATATTTGGGGTTAAAATGAACTAGAATGCACCCTTATAATATACATACCCTTAAGGAAAATAAATAAAAACGACCGCTAAATGATAAATAAAAAGGGAACGGGGGATGTGGAGCATAGTTACACTATTCATGTGAACTAATGAAAAGCAAACAAATAAGAAATATCGTCTCCTTGAACTAATAAGGACGGCATTGATATCCCTTATGGATCGGTTGGATCGTTGGTCGTTTTCTTAAATTTATTGAGAAGGTCGAACATGGTGTCCCTTATTCGATCCATTGTGATCATCAGTTTCTTTGAATAGCTTTGGTGGTTTGAGTTTGAGCCATTGCACTCATGTCTTATCTTCTGAGTCATTGTCACGGGTGAGAACTAACTAGGGAGCAATGGGCATCCCCCATCCTCTTTGCATGCATGCAGCGACTTTTACGTCGTTGTGGCGGGACCATAGGTTGCTCTCTAGAGGGAGGCCCAAATTATTTCAATGCTGACAAACGATACCACATTGAATGCGCACAAGAGATGCAAGACGACGTATAGAGTAGGCAGGTGTGAATATACCAAATCTATTGGGTAGTCCGGCTGACGATTGACACTTTATCTTATCTTTGTACTCCGAGTCGGTCATATCCTTGGAATCGTCGCTTCTGAGTCGAGTCATGAGCCCTAATTAATTGCAAAAAAAAAAAAATGACTCTTAAAAGCGATGCAAAACCATATAAAAAAAATGAAAAACGATGTTGTGTGATATGGCGCCCATATTTTCTTATATATATAAAAATGTTTTAGGGATTTTCGGCGGTCGCCATAGCCGTTAGCGGAATTTTCCCATAATTGGGATTCATACACCTGAGGTTGCTGAGTTTCATGAGCTCACAGTTATGTTTTTCAACTGCAGGAATGCCCCCAACAGCACCTGAAGGCTCTTAATGCGAGCTTGGGTGCATATAGATGATCTCACGTACTTCGGATATTATAGCAGATCAGATGTATATTGTTTAAATGTAATAAATGATCTACATAGTTTTCGTTTTAATGTTGTAACTAAATAGGCATTCGGGACTGTAAGCTATGACTGTGGTTACTGTTTATGGGTTCCTTGATTTCTATACCCCTAAAACCCATTCGGTTTGTTTAGCCTTGTCACAGACCGGGTCGGTGATGGCATAACGCTCACGTGTCTTCCGGCACGGAAAGTCGGGGACGTTACATATACCATCCTATTTAATATTATATATCAATCAATTCAATTATCGTTGTGGGGTTTAATAATAATTTCACTTTCAATATATTTAATAATCAACGATAATAATTATAAAGAAAAAGAATTTTTTTCCATATTTCTTCTTTTGTAGATCGTACATATTATTAACCCTTTATATATGTCATGACAAAAGAATATGTGTGTAAATATGTTTATCGTTAGTGTAAATTATTACGAAAAAATGATAAGATTAAAAATATTTATTATAAAAAACCAAGAGTTTTTGTCAAAAAGAAAAAAGATCAAAAATTTTTATATCACATAATATAACAACTTCACATGATTTGTGGTGTGATACGATTATTTGATAGCTATATTCATTTCACTAAAAAACAGAGCAAAAATCATGATAATTTCATATAGATTATATTATATAATACATATACATTCATATTGTTTATGCCAAAAAAATTTTATGAAAATATTTGACAATATTATTAAACGTAAATGAAATATCTAAATAATTTAGAAGGTATTGTGATAATTTTTTTTTATCCATTTTGTCCCCTACGCATGATTGACATTAGATGAAAGAATGACAACTTCTCACATTACAGTATTTACACTTCATTAAAAAAAAAGATGGAACAAAATCATTCACTTTTTTTCATATTTTTCATCCATTCATTTCGTTTTATCAAGTTAGTTCATGAACTTGACCACCGATTGGATAGAAATAAAAGATGCAATTGGTTCTATGATGAAAGGTATCTTGGTTTTTGCATGAAAATTTTTTATAACCAGATTAAAAGGAAAAGTATCATGGATCATATATATTTCAAGAATCTATTAAATATTCTCAATAAAATCAAAATAATTAGTAAAAAATCTATGATGATATATACGTAGCCAACAAAATATTAAAGGTATCAAGATAAATAGTCCTATGAATGATCAATTTATGAATAATTAATCACTTATATAAGATTAAGATATTTCTCGTGCAATCCGCGGGTGACAAACTAATTAGTTGTATTACAAATTATTTATTCAGATCTGATGAAGGTGACAAGATAATCAAACTTAAGTAGATCATAACCCAATGATGATTAGTACTCCCTCCATCCAAATTTAATTTTAATATTTTTTTTGTTAGTCACAATATAAATTCAACACTTTTATTGTTTTCTTATTTGGTAATAAATTTATATTAATGTAATCAAACTACCCCACACCTCTTTCCTCTTCTTCTCTCATTCCCTCTCCTAAATCCCAATAAAATATTACTCTCAGTCGTCCCAAAATGATTGTAATGCCACGTAGTTTAAAATCTAATTTAGTACGATCAAACATCATTTTTTACAAAAAGGTTATCAAACACTAATGATAGATTAAGTTGTGAATTTTAATCCTGAATCAGTTTATAATTTTTCTGACATTGTTAAGAATAAGAACGAAACATTTTGAAATACGTGTCGTTAGAATCATTTTGGGACGGAGATAGTATTTCTTTATCAAATTTCATACAAATTCAACACATACATAAAATCCCGTATCGGGTTAAACCGTTATAATTAAATTGGGACGATGGTAAAATCAAACTAAGATTTTTTTTTTCTTTTCACAAAAGTGTCATGGGCTGTAGTTACTATAGCTATGTTAGCTGCTGTTCCTCTCACATCTTTCTAAAAATCAAATTATTTGTAAATTTTTAAATTTTGAATTTAAAAAAATTTGTCAATTACAAATTAATTTTGTGAGGGTTGTAGCTCGTTACCCGCAGTTAGTTACTGCAATTCTTTTATTCCCTATATATAAGATTCGAACCGATTAAGTCTCCTCCAACATATATACCAAAGAGCATCTACAGCAATGTCATTTTTTTAGGTTCTTCCACATACAAGACTCCTGTTATGGAATATGAGGCTCAAAAAAACGCTCCAATAATTTTCAAAATCCCACTCAAAATTTGAAGGGTCTCTATCCAAAACTCATAGTTTTGGATTCACTCTCAATCCAATGTTTCAATATTTTTGTTGGTTTAAAAGATGAACTCAAATGATACCATTGTGTGCTAAATGAAAATCGAGCTCCTATAAAATTAGTTTTTCACCTCATTTTTTGGAGTTTAGAAATGCTAAACCATTATAGATGTTGTAAGGTCTTCAACTGTTAAAGTGAATTTCAATTTCTTTAAATATGGACTTGAAACCGAATTAGAAAAACATTGTCTTGTTATGGAGCCTCGATAATAACAGCTCATATCATGAAGTCAGAGGTGATACTTATATCTATCTAGCTGAAACCGAAAATAAACAATATGATACGTGCTAACATTAACACAAGAATACAAAAGAGGTATCGAAACAACGAAAAATACAATGACATAAAATGACCAATCAAGCGAGTGGGAGGAGAGGAAGTCAGTAACTGAGAGCACACATTGTTTTTTGGTATGAGTTTCTATAGAAGAAGAATTCGTCGAAAACAATATAAAACATGAACACAACGAAACCTATATTATAAATTCATACTTGGCTAGTTACATTAATAACACACGCCATACTAAAAGTAACAAAGTGAAAAGAAGCCTAAACCACTGCTATCCCATCCCAAAGGGTAAGTGCTTCGAGTGAACCTTCGACTCGTATTTCTTCCGAAACTTTAAGTCTATATCATGCTTAACTTTACAACTACACTTCTCTGTCATATAAAAGAAATAACAAATTGTGTTACCACCTCTTTATGAAAAGCAAAAAAGAAAAAAAGAAAAAAAAGAGAGAATATAGTTGAGATGTAAGGGATTTTTTATTGGTAGATAGATGTTATTTTTTTATTAGTTTATTTCATGATGAATTAATATTGATCATTAAAAAATTTAATCATTATTAAACATATAAAGAGTTAATCCGAATCGAAATAAGTCAAAAACATTATCAGAGTCCTAAAAACAATTATATTGAGTTAATCATAATAAAAAATACTCCCTCCGTCTCAATTTAATTACAATATATATATTGTATTATTATATAAGTATGAATACAAATCTTGTTTTCATATCAAATCACGTTTGATCTTTTCGCAACATGTATTAGTTTGAAATACGTAATTTACACAATAATTAATATTTTACGATAACTTTATGTAACGCCCCGAACTCCGCTGCTAGGACACGTGGCGTTATGCCGTCACGAACCCGGTTCATGACAAGGCTAACT
>JAOVYX010000913.1:0-41778 GCA_035668315.1 Drosera spatulata | reverse complement strand
ATCATAACGTCGCTCGATAATTAATCATTGTCGATTTAATTATCCGAAATATTTTATAGAAATATTTCGTTCAATGAACTTGAATTTTCAAGCTCAAACCTATGTCTCAAATATATAAGTACTTTAACGATGTAACGTTCATCGTTCATCGTTCATAAATTTTGTTTATGCATTCTTTGTATACGCTTCGCACATATATTTTTAATCCAATATATATTTTTAAATTTGATAATTTTTTTTTTTTTTTTGGGTTATTACACTTAGTGTGATCTTGCATGCATATAGATGATATCACACACTTTTGGATATATTAGCAGATCAGGGGATCTATTTTGTTTAATGTAATAATCGATCTATATTGTTTCTGTACCAATGCTGTAACTAAACAGGTATTCGAAACTGTAAGCTATATATGTGGTTACTATTTATAGTTTCCTTGACTTTTATACCCCTAAACCCATCTGGTTTGTTTGGTCTTATCACGGACTGGGTCCGTGACGGCATAACGTCACGTGTCTTTCGGTACGGAAAGTCGAGGCATTACACCAATAGTCCATAGTCTTGGGCCGTTTGCGTTATTGAGCCTTACTGTTTTTTAGCAGGCCCACAACCCTGCCTTCCTTCCCACCAATGCGCGCGTCTGTTTGACTTTCGTTGACCTCCGCCTCTATAAATATGCAACACCAGAATGGTTCAAAGACACACTCTGATTCCTTTGTTCTTCCGTCTCCCTTTATACAAAACACGAGCGTATTGACGTGTTTTGCATTCTCTTTACTCTTCTTTTGTGCGTTTGTGTCCAGACGTTTGAGAACAATCTGCGTCTTATGTTTTCTTCTTGTTCTGCGTACAGAAATTGAAGACAATTTGTTTCTGTCTTCTTTCTTTTCGTGTCATCGACTAAACGTTCAAGGCATAACACACGTACGCGTGAAATACGATATATACGATAAAATAGTGCAACTTTATCGTATGCGTTGTCGTTGTATCTTGAAGACTATTTGTCATAGACTGTGTGCACAGAACGGGATAAATCGGTCTTAGAGAAAGAGTGCATACTCGTCTCGACAATTCTATTATCTTCCTCTTTCCTTCACCATTTTTTAAAAGATATAATCAAACATACAACAGAAGTTTTGGTAAAAAGTGAAACAGGCAGTATACTAATCACTTTCCTAAACTTTATGTGCTCAGAAACTGTTTAATTTGTTCGAAATTCTCTTCTATAAAGTAATATCTTTGAAAAATTGTCAATGAAAAACATCGGATCTAGATTTATTTATTTATTTATTTTTGAAAGGAACGTCGGATCTAGATTAGTAAGCAAGTAAAAACAGTTCCTAAGGTATTGCACAAAACGAATTGAAAATTTACTAGCATCTATTTTGTTAAGTATAAGTCTTCATGAGATCATTATCGAAACTTGGCTCTATAATAAACGATCTTTCTCATTAATTTATGATCATGGATTCGAGATCTGTTGAATAAAACCTCTTGACCCCATGTAACAATTGGCCTATGATGAAACATTGCGATAGATAGATCCTTACCACAAAAAGCTCAAATCACAGGTTGTAACGCATCGTTTGCTATATGATTACAAGTGGGTAATATTCGACATTTTGACTTACATCTAGCTATACTTGGAAAACATAGATTCCATATAGGCAGGCTGCCCAATCCCTCTGCGGCAATTTTTATTGGTCGTCACTCATCTTTTTTCTATAACATTGTTTTTTGGTTAGCTTGTCGTTATAATAGCGTAGGGTGAGATTATTGTCACCTTTTAGACTTTCTCAACTTAAGAATTATGCTACAAAAAAACATGCATTTTGAGGTTGACCCATTCTTCCCGTTTTGACCATCCAATAATGGAGTCCAAAGGGCAATATTCCGAGTCTTTGGCTTTTGATCGATCAATGTAAATATCCGTAACAGATTCTTATCACGACAAACGGGAATCTACTGCTACCAGAAGTTTCTACTAGCAGTATGTATTCTCTACAATTGGATATCATTGCTAGCAGCACCTACTGCCGATAATAAGATGTCGCAAGACTAGTCATATTTTTCATGCTCCGAAGTATAAGATGTCGAAAAACTCGTCATGACATAGTAGTATCAAGTTTAAGATACAACATTCCGATGTAGTATTTGTATTGAATCACTTCAAACTTCAAGGCGGTAAGTCGAGATTATATATAGATTAAAACTAACAATTCGCCACCAATTCCAATAACTCCGATGTTTGCCGTCAATGAAATTACGCGAAATAAAAGTGTGCAACGATTACCTTTAGAGAAACCGAATGGATCAACAAATACTCATTCTTGTAGTATCCAAGATTAGTAAACTAGTTTGATTCGTCAATTTTCAAAATGGGTAGACCAAGAAAGTTCCTGACAAAATAACTGCAATACAGTGCAATTCTGGTGTTCAAGTTCAATAACCTATAACAAGAACTCTTTTTAACTAGAGTTTTCTCAAATGGAGGCTAAGTATTTCATCTAGCTAGAATACCATATTCAAAGGCGCTATTTTCATTTATAGGATGAACAAGTGAATTTCGTAAACGTAAAAAACATTAAAAAAAATGAAAGAATTAGTGAAAGAATTTAAATTTATAATATAGGATCAGAATTCAGGGACTGCAGATGCTAGAACTAACAGGCTCCAACCTCCATCAAAAGATCCAAAAGCATTACAAAAAAAAAGGGATCTTTAAAGACCAAATGAAAATTTTATAATACAATTTTTTAATTGTAAAATCTACGAATAAAATTATTTAGTCGTTAATTTTGCTTCTAAAGTAATTTTAGCCGCAAATTTGACGACTAAAGTAACATTTAGTAGTCAATTTTGCGACTTTTATTTCAATTAATCGTAAAATTCGTGACTAAAAATAATTTAGTAGCAAAATTAGCGATTAAGAAAATTTTTTAGTAGCTAGAAAGGCGAGTACCGTACTTATTAGTAGCTAAATTGGAGACTAATTTGCAACATTAGTCGCTAAAATTGTATGAAAATTAATTGTGTGATTTAGGTTTATTGTAAAAACGATATTATTTTTCATGAATTAATTTATGAATACAGATAAACAAGTTTTAATTACTAATAATACGCTACTATTCCTTTTAAAAAAATGATAATATCAATATTTTTGGTGATCAAAATCTCTTGTACTCGTCAATTTGCTATCAAAATACTTTTATTAGCAAATTCAGCGACTAAATAATGACTTTAGTCGCAATCTTAACGACTAAATATAAGAATTAGTCGTAAAATTCACGATCAAAAAGACTTATTAGTCGTCAGTTTCGTTATACCTGAAGATATTTATAATTTTATTTCCAATAAATATTGAGTAGTTTGTTTGTTTCAATGACTTGTGACCTGACTTGCATATTGAAGGTCACCGGTTGGATTCTCTTCTCATGCATTTGAGGAATGTTATGCCACACAAGCGCCATGCAGGCGTCAGGTTAATGCCACATCGGCTCCATGCAGGAGCCAAGTCAGCACCACATCATTATGTTATTTTTTTTCCCAGCATTTGAAGATGGCGGCTAAAAAATTTTTTAGTGAGGAACATTCAACCCATTAATTTCTTCACTATATTCTTAAAATTAATTGTAAATTTAGCTATTAAGTTAAAAAAATGGTCGTAAAATTGGTTACTAAATTCGAAAAATTAGTCACCTATTTTTGCGACTAAAAACAGGTTTTGATAGCAAATTTTGTAATTAATTTTATTTTTAATCGTCAAAAGTGAATAGCGAGGAAGTTTTTAACGATTAAGATTTGTAATCATCAAATAATCACTAATACTGTTTTAACGACTAAAAAAGCCAATTTGCGACTAAATTTTTTAATCTTTAAAACTGGTTTTTTTTTTTTTTTAGTGAAGGTTACGACGAAAACTCTTTTTCCAATAGTTTTAGATATTGTTTATAGAATCGAATCATGTGAGAAGGGTTGCAACGCTCTTTATTTAGATTTACTATATATAGTGAGGAACATTCAACCCATTAATTTCTTCATAATATGTATGGAGGACTAATATATAGGTAAGGTCTTGTATTCATTCATCACCTTATACTGCAATGCAGCTTCGCCCCACCATCGCTCTAACTAATTAGGTTAGTACTATATATCTAGTAAAATTTCCTTTTTTTCCTTTTCATCTTGCATAATAGTCGGGCAAATTTTGTCGGCCGCAAAAATTTACCCAACGATTATCATTTCCAAATTAATTATCAAAAAAAAATAAAAAAATTATCATGTCCAAATTAATTGACTATTCATATATGGTTATAAATGAAACCGCCAACCAATGTTTTTATCGATGGTCCAGGGTTAAATTAGTTTGTCTCTTTTAAGCGAAAATTCTAACTAATTTATAGTAGGTGGTGTACGAGGCTATAAGATTTTCTCGTACTAATACGTGTTAACATAACACGGATCGAGATGGTTATCAGTCGATGACGATTAATTTGTCCTGAACTTATATCATAGGAGGCTAAAATTCAGGACCAAGCAAATGTAGTAGAATGCTTAGGTCTTTGACTAATTGTTTTAGACTAGTTAGTTAAACTAATAGCATGGAGGGGTTCACATACGTACTACTTCATACAGTTGCAATATCGGGCCAATGCAGCTCTTAGTTCTAACACGTTAGTCTGTGGAGTAATATTAATTACAGACCATATTTCTATGAAGGTTCTATTATTATTAGCCGCATAGATTAATTTTAGGCATACCAATTAACTTGTTAGCAAAGCCAATTAACCCAGCGTAATGTATTTCTCCGATAATATGTATATATAAGAAAATGTTTGTATATTAGTATAGTGTGGATGTATATAGTGAGAATTAGCTAGATAAGTGACCACTTTTAAAGAAAATGCATGCAAAGCTTTGCAATAAATGAGTAGACTTAGTCTAAGTGAAGAGAATGTGTGCAAATGATTCAAGTTCTAAAAAAGATCCCACTTTATTGACAAGCAAGTATGAGAAATGAGTATGGTGATCGAATATCAACAATGAGGAAAAGTTAACAAATAAACGAAACATATCACCTATTCACAAAAAAATTCTCGACTAACAATAGCATATATATATTCACAAGAATAAGCAAGTGAAGTTGAGCATGGATGAAGAGGATTACTCGAACCATGACAAATTTGTTGAACATTCAAAACGTTATAATATAAGTTGAAACTCAATTCAATCCGAAAGCCTTTTCTATTCAAACCCAAATTAAGAAGAACATATCGAGCACGTAGGTGACCATATACGTAGAAACCAAGAAAAATACGATGGGTATACGATAAGTACAACCATATATAATATCAATACATTACAAAACTAAACAGTATAGGCGACTAAAATTTTTAATCGCTAAATTGTGAAAATTAGTCGCAAAAATCAAAGGACGACTAAATAGCGACTAAAAACCATCCTCGCGAAATCTTTCTTCGCTAACTGATATTGGCGACCAATGTCAATATTTAGTCGCTAAGTTTGACGACTAACAAATCTTTTAGTCGCTAAGTTTGTCGATTAACAAATCTTTTAGTCGTAAAATTTAATGACTAACAAAGCTTTTTTGGTCGCTAAAAATGACGACTAACAAAGCATTTAGTCGCTAAATTTGACGACTAACAAACCATTTAGTCGTTAAATTTAGCGACTATTATGATATGTCAGTCGCCATTTGGCTTGATCTAATAATTCAATTTTTGCGACCATTCATATTTTTAGTCCTCATTTTTACGACTAAACAGGTAAATTGGTCGTTAACTTAGCGACTAATTAGTTAAAATTGATCTCCAAATTTAGCGACTAAAAAAAATTCAATCGTCAATTCTGTATCTCAAATCGCCTAATGCACTGTTTTCTTGCGTTCTAATCCTGCTTTTACACACATCCGACCTACGAGAGAAGAGGTATTAAATCTAACACATTTCCATTGTCGAGTCCAATATCCAAACATTACAAACACTTATAATGTCTCTTAAACAAATCAGGCTTCGGGTAGCCTTTACTATATGCCTTTAATCCGATCAATCAGTCGATGCTTATACAAAAAGATCTCTCCACCAATCATTCCTATCCTATTAGTTCGTATAGGACTGAATTCAACTAAACTAACATGCGCGAAAGAATAGATATAATGGCTGGGGCTACTGCTCTTTGAAAGCTAGCAAGCTAGGAATGGAGTAACGGTTGAAAGTGGTCTTCGTCCACACGTAGGCCAGGCAATAGTTATTCCTTTGATTCATAGACGGAGTTCAATTCGAGCTTTTACATTCAAGATCAGTCCCGCGAGTTCTGGTATAGATGTTGATCTTCCTTCTTTTTCTTTCTCGAATCAAATGAAGTAGGGAATTTGATCGACGGATCAAGGGGATGTAAATTTGGCGAAGGAGAGCAGAGTCACGCTTATACAAAATCCCGAGCTCAACAATTTCAGCCTCCGAGATGCTGCCATTAGAATCAACGAGCTTAATTCGATCAATCTCCCTCTTTGACGTACTAAGAAAGCATCGGTAACCGGGCGACGGAATCCACTGCGTATAGCAATGTCTGTGATTCGCTACTGTAGCCACCATTAGGCCCTATCCCGTGGGAGATGCGAGCCTAGTTTATTTAGTCTTAGTGTCCTTCCATTCATATCGCTTGTGTAATCCCTTGTTTAGCCCTTATTACAGTCAACCAGTGGGCAAGCGAGATAATCAATATCAAATCTCCATATCAAGCCAGCCCAGTCTATATATCTAGCGTTAGCGAAGCGGAACAAAGCGTCGGTAGCAAAGCTGACAACGCAACGCGTTAGCAAAGCGTCAGTCTCCTAGCGAGGCGCTTCCAGTGTCTCCGTTATTCTGGCCTCATACTGGGCAGCTATACCTCCAAAATAGTGCGCACCAACGACGTAGCCGGGTTTTACGCAACGGTTACATGGCTGTCTTCATGTTCCAGCAAGCTTCCCACCCGAGTAGTCACGCCATTAGCACCTAATGGAGTCAGCCCTTATCTTGTCCTGTAGCTCTGTAGCTAAACAAGGGGATCGAAACGACAGGCCATTGGGAGAGGGCTTTGCCTTAGCTTTTATTCAACGACGCCTACCATACTTGTTAGAAGTACGATCTTATCCACTGGAAAAAGTAGTTGCCCTTCTATTCTTGAGGTTTTTTAGCTTGATTGGAACTAATGAATAGAAGGCGTCGTATGAGAACTATATACAGAAATAGTTGAAGCGTGCAATACGCAGCATCAACAAACGGAAGTAGTCACTAAAGGTACGCCGAATGCATCCCCAAAAGCCTCCCCTCCCAGCAGAATTTAAGGAAAAGCCCGACCATTTCAATGAAATGGAGTAAGGGCTACCAATTCTACTGTACTTTTGTCGAAGGTGTTGCTTGGAAAAGTACGACGTGCTTTAAGTACATAAAACATTCAACAACTATATAATACAAACTTCTCGCAAATATCATATCAATGTCATCGGCTAGTGTTGTGAAGGAGGCTGTGTCTCTGACCCGATAAACGGATTGCAGCTCATACTCGGAGTTAGGTTGACCATCATTTCCCGTACCATTCGTTTCAACTCTTCCATCTCCCTCATGTTGCCTTCAAGTTTTGTTTTCATCTGGTTTTTTGCCTTCAAGGCATCAGAAGTCAGAAGTTAGCAGAAACAGCAATCACGTCAACAGAAACAGCAATCTCATCAACAGAAAAGAGATGAGAAGAAAAAAGAAAAGAAAAGAATATTACCTCTAATCACGTCAGAAGTCAGCAGAAACAGCAACGAACGGCAGCAATACGTAGAAAAATGCTAAGAAACAAGCAGTGAATAGATTCTCCCACACTTGGTTATGCTCTCACTGCACGGCTTTCCCTTATAATTTTCTGCATCAAATTTATCAGAAGATAACTTTCCGTTTACAGTCAGCAATTAGCAATAGAAGCGATCGAATTGATGTTATCATAACTGCATGTGAGGAACAAGACATGGATTTGGTCACGTTTCTCGGTCGCATAAGGACTATAAAGGATGAAATCCCTATCTTCGGTACAATTCTACTAACTATCTCTACTTTGTGTTATGCCTCACTTTCATATTAGATAACCAATAACTGGATTTAATGGCAGTCATGCTGCCTGAGATGGATCAACAGAAGACATCAAGAGCTCAAATTAGTGGAGCAAACTTTTTTCTGGACAAGCTCAAATTGTGAGGAAGATGATTGCTGAAGATAAAGCACCAAGAGTAACTGGTAAGCGAAGAGAAAACAAGGAAATGGGATCTAAACTCAAAATCATTGATCACGATGCTCGACAGAATCGACGAAAGTTTGATTGGCTGATGAGTAATACATACGGGCATTTAGTAAGTGATCCCAAAGGTAAAAGGAAAATGGTAGCACTTGGTCATGAGCTGCACTTCATGGATCCAATCCATATGCCTAGAACCAGAGGTAAATTGTGGTTTCCAAAATATCAGCCCAAACCCATACCAATTCTCCAAAGCAAACCGTATAATCCTTCATGCATCATTAGTTCCTTGCTAGTGATCCAACAATTAATTTTTTCCATTTTTGCAGAGGGCAAGGAAGTGGCGAACGAACCAAATACATCCCAATCTCAGCTTCTCAATGATCTCCAGGTATCGACATGTATCTATGTTGCCAATCAAAGGGATTCTTGTCCATCATGAAAAGTACTCAGAGGTTTCAATTAGTGTGATCTTAGAAGGATAAAGTTGTTTCTAAACACCATTTGAAATAAAAGGTGCAGTGAGCTTCCAAACAAAAATATACCCAAAACAGAAGCAATTGCTACCATAGTTCTTCTATCCCTAACTGCTGGCTTGGCGCTTACATGTGCATCAATTTTTAATTTTTTTTTCAGCAAACCCCAGCGGATCAAGTGCACCAACAATCAGATCCCATCCATTCTAAGGTTCTAAATGCAGGCGTTATCTATGGTTCTCGAGATCAGAATATTAGTACAGGGCTAGAAGCCACTGTTTCTGGTGCGTTGGGCCTCATGGCTAGGATCAATCAAGCAAGGGAAACATACAGGGCCAACATATGATAATGCAAGTAGAAACTTACCACAATCTTATGATAACGCAACAAACGGAATGCTCATGACTGGTTCACTTGAGATTGGAGACTGAACAGTGAATCCAAGATTGCCGCCTCAATTCTGGATACAAACAAAACCTAATTACAAACACGCATACAAGATTGGATACAAGACTGGGCAGAGGCAACCTTTACTCACCGATTGAACGGTGTTTGAGGAGGAGATTCGGCGATGGGGCGGCGGGGCTGTCGGACTGAAGTGCGGTGTTGGGGCAGAGATTGGAAATTGAGCATACAAATGTGGTGTTGGACTGGGGAGGAGGAACGACTCCAATTTGTAACCTAATCAATTTGGCGACTAACTACAAAAATAGTCGTCAATTTGGCGACTAACTCAAAAAATAGTCGCCAATTTGACGACTAAATACAACAATAGTCGCCAAATTGGCGACTTACTTCCATAATAGTCGTCAAATTGACGACTAACTTCCATAATAGTCGTCATTTCCCACCAATTTTTTTTTTAAATGGGGTAATTGGTATTGGCGATTAAAATACAAATTTTAGTCACAAAAAGGGTGACTAATAGTTTTCGTTAGTCGTCCGTGACCCTATTTTTTTTGTAGTGTAACCTCCCAAATCCTTCTATAAATAGGGGTATAGCCGTTGTATTTCATAATCATTTTTGAATTGAAATCAATACTTCTTCTCATTTTCTCTCGTCCCAAATAACATTTTTTATAGCACGCTATCAACACGAGTGCTCTAATCAATACCAACTGAGTGAAGGTAAAGATCGAAATCGCAAAGCACTCTCTAATCTTCATTCTCCTAGTAACCCTTGATGGATAAAAGAAATCTTCCTCTTTCATGATCCTCAAGTTGCAGAATCTCGCAATTGACATGGTGTTCTTGAAATCAAGTTATATGAATTTGCTCATCTCATACCCATGAGCAGGTGTCATGAATTACTTTTCCAAATTCAAGTTTTAGTTCTCTTGTGAAGAGCTTCACATGCCGTTTGATTTCAAAGCTAGTTTGTGTTTTTATGATGAAATTACGAACTGTTTTTATTTCCAATCAAACTCCATCTCACTGTTTTGTTGTAAACCGCATGAAGACTTTGCTTTATCTGAGGTTTTTGTTTGTTCCCAAAGTAAGAAGATGAGCTTATGACGATCTAACTCTTATGTAAAAACAACTTTTCTTTAAAATTAATTTAGAGGTAATTTTTAAATTAATTAATGATTTTGTTTTATGGGTTTAAATTGGGAAGAGTATGTACAATATACTCCCTCCGTTTGAACAACACATGGCGCGGTGACATAGTGGAAGGGTGTCAACTTGGGTTGCCTATGGCAGTGGTAGCCCCATGATCACGGGTTCGAACTCTGGTCCCGACATTCCAATTGTGGCCAGGTGATCTCAGTCAAGTGGGTAAAACCCGATGACCCCACTGTGAGGTTTTTTTGATTTATTTTTTCAATTTTTGGTTAATCAATGATTAAACGTAATTAATATCATTAATTCTATATTGCTTAACCGACCTATTAACTATTAACTAACGGTCGTTACGATGCCATGTTTATTACTGTGTTAACAAGGGATGGGACAATCAATCTATTAACTATTAACCTACGGTCGTCTACGACACCATATTTATTATTGTCCTAACAAGGGACGGCATAACCGACCTATTAACTATTAACCACCGGTCGTCTACGACGCCTTGTTTATTATTGTGCTAACTAGAGACGGCTCTACCAACCTATTAACAGTCAATCGCTGGTTGTTTGTGATGCCTTATTTATAATTATGCTAAGTAGGAACGGCTCAGCTAAACTATTAACTTTCTAACCCATGAACGGCTCAGTCGCCTTTTTCTTTATGCATGTTCATTATTGTTTTTGAACTCGAACGACTGAGCCGTCATTTATTCTTGTTTATTCTTGTTTATGTTCAATTACAATAATCAATTAGCAAGCAATTACCTTTCTTGAGAAATGTATGCAGAAATGTATCTTATGGAGAAAAATCTCAAGCAAGCAATTCAAAACCAAGAGTAGGCAACTGCGTAGGAAAAGGCAGAAACCACAAGTATTCTCCGTTGCCACCTTCACGAAAGTATGAGGGATAAGTTTTTGACAAAAAAAGATCCTTTTGATATGTGAAAATTCCTAAAAGAGCAATCGCATTGTCTGGCGTATGTCCTACGTCCAAGGGCACATAATGCTTGGAATAATATGAGGTTTTAAGATTTAAAAGATGTCACAACCTATAACTCCACAATCCTTAAGTTTAAGTCTCAAATGAGGCTATGCGGGGGTGGTTATCGATGATGCACAAGTGATTGATAAGATGCTCTCGATGTTCCATCCTAATCATATAATGCTTCAGCAGCAGTATCGTGTCAGGGACTTTAAAAGGTTCTCTGATTTAATGGATGCTCGCTTAATTGCTGAAGAGCAAAATAAGCGGTTGGTTGATAGAACCCGTCGCAAGGTGATACAAATTGAAATATCTGCACTACTTCACAACACAAAATGCTTATAATAATGTAGAAGTGATGAGCATGAGTCGATCGACGTTTTTAGTTTTTTGTGAATTAAATTGTCGAACTACTTAACTTTCTCTCAATTTGGGGATGTTTCGAATGTGACAAGAATAAATTGAGAAGAAACAACCTAACTAAAGAGTTTTGACTTTTGTTTTAAAGATGTTTTTATCAGAGTTGATAAAGTGTATGACGATCGTAGTTATCACTCTTTATGAATTCAATCACTAACTAGCATTTTCATTTCATGTTCATTTATGATATGTGCTTATAATAAACTTTACAAAAAGAGAGTTACCGATTAAATTATTGGTTATCATAAAACACGTTATAACTAAACTAACATGTTTACTCTAGGTATAAACATGAATATGATATCACAAATCCTGAACATGAAATTAATAAGCACGGAAATCACGTCTCATTAGAATTCATGAAAGAGATCTAACTACTACGCCATACTAAAGTCTTACGCTATCATAGTCATGAATGAAAACAACAACTCCAACAGGTAATTGAAAGTAGTCATTACAAAACAACTAGGAGTAGAGTATAAAACCAACAACTAATGATAATGATTTACAAATACAGTCGATTACAATCCGCAATGATGATGATCCAATAAAGCGTTGATTGGAGTCGTCTGAGATAAACCTCTTGTCAATGGTGTGAAGAGAAGACCAATTCGACACTGTCCCGGCCTCATCTCTGGTGAAAAACCTGATAAAAAGTCGTCCTCTTTCCGTTCTTTGAGAATGGGTATATATAGGAAATGTAAAATAACCGAAATCCCATCAAAATAGCAAGAGAAGATTGTGCAATTTCAAGGCGACGCACGGCCTATGCTCATTGCGCACGGCCGGTGCATAATTCTCCATAGTCCATGCTCAGAGAACTTCACAAAGCATTTGGCACGGCCCGTGCTCACTCACAAACTGGTATAGTTCAATATTAAAGCTCCAAAAAGTAGTAGACACGCCTCGACTTATTCATGATCAACAAGAACATCAGAAAATCATCTTTAACTCTCCTTCAATGCAGCTTACGACCAAAAATCACACCATACTCTTCATTCCTGCAATAGAAATACGACAGTATCGACGCTTTAACAATAAAAGGAACTAAAATGACTTAAACTTAGACAAAAATAAGCAAAACCACATATGTAAAACTACAAAAATGATGTATGTTTTTATACACATCACTGGTCCAAGAGCACAACTCTTGTCCAACTGGTGCTGCCTCGTTACTCGGTCTACACTGTTGGGCCTTTTGAGGTCAGGGAAAGCAACTACGGCAGAGGTCGTGGCAAACGATTCAGGAGAGGCCGAGTTTACCAAGGTAACAACCCCATTCCAACTCATCACGATCACAACAAGCGCGGGAAAAGCATGAGTCGGGGAAATTTCAAAGGCCAAAAGAGCCGCTCTAATAAAACTCCAGATTCAGTTTGCTTAAAGTGCGGTATTGCTAGTCACTGGGCAAACTCATGTCGCACTGCTAAGCATCTGATTGATTATATCAAGCTTCTCAGAAGGGGACAGGGAAGAATCCCGAGACAAATCTCAATATCGCCCCTGAGAATGAGAATAATGATAATGATGTTCCATACATGACGGCTGATGATTTTCTCAACTAAGGGCGTAACAAGCCACCCTATTTGTTTCATATATACTATATGTTTCACATGTATCATAGGTGTGCTTGTTATATTTTTCTTTTCTAGTATCTTGCTTTTCTTCAATGTACACTATACTATGTACTATATTTTCTTCCAGATGAATAAAGAAAGTGCTTGCATGGTGGATAGTGCTACAACGCACAACATTTTCAAGCAAACTAACTTTTTCTTGTTTGTGACTCGTGTAAAGTCGAATGTTGGTACTATATCTAGAAGTGTTGATATTATTGACGAATTTGGTGTGGCAACTATTGCTTTAAAAAATGGCACTATCCTAAAGCTCAATGTGGTTTTATATTGACCCAAATCCATATGGAATTTGTTGAGGTTTAAAGATATAAGACAAAATGGTTATCATTTGAAAATCACTAATGAGAATGACAAAGAGTATCTTTTCATCACATCAACCACACCATCTAAAAAGAACAGTGTTGAAAAGCTTCCTGCCTTTTGCTCGGGTTTACACTGCACAGTAATTAAATCTGTTGAAACTTATGCCATTGTGGAGCAAAAGTCATTCACTGATGAAAACAAATTATTGCATGAAAGAGTAGGTCACCCAGGAGTAAACATGATGCATCGAATAATATCAACATCTCGTGGCCACCCATTGAATGACCAAAAGGTCCATAGGAATCATGAGTTATCATGCATTGCTTTCTCGCTTGGGAAAATAATCACAAAGCAGGTGTAGAATCCCCCTTATTTCTAGAAAGGATTCAAGGCGATATATGTGGGCCAATTCACCCATCATGTGGACCATTTCATTATTTCAAGGTGCTAATAGATGCATCAACCAAATGGTTTCACGTTTACCTTCTTTCCACTAGAAATGTAGCCTTCGCAAGACTGTTAGCTCAAATCTATGTGGCCTTCGCAAGATTGTTAGCTCAAATCATAAAGTTACGAGCACAGTTGCCTGATCACCCAAATAAAATAATTCGGCTTGATAATGCAACCGAGTTTACTTCACGAGCATTCAACGAGTATTGCGTTGCAACAGGGATTAATATCGATCGAACATCCTGTACCTTATGTACATGCACAAAATAGATTAGCGAGTCTTTCATTAAAAGACTCCAATGGATAAAGAGGCCTATGCTGCTTAAAACAAAGTTGCCAATGAGCGCTTAGGGACATGATATATTGCATGTAGCATCACTTATCAAACTAAGGCCTTCTGCACAATATCAATATTCACTATATCAATTGGTGTATGGTCTTGACCCTGATATTTCCCATCTAAGTGTTTTTGGTTATGCAGTTTATGCTCCTATTGCATCCCCACAAAGGACCAAAATGGGTCAACAACAAAGGCTCGAATTATATGGGAGATATGACACTCCATCTATCATGAGGTATCTCAAACCCCTAACGGACGACTTGTTCATGGTGAGATTTTCTGATTGTCATTTTGATGATACAGTCCGATATTAGAAGGAGAAAACAAAGACAAAGCAAAGACTTTGTCTAAGGATCAAGAGGATTTAACTTGAAGGATTTCAACATTGTTGTACCTCAGTCCTCGCACAAGTAAAACTGAACTAGAAGTTCAGAAGATCCTTAATATACAAAAAAATTTAAATCAAGTGTCTGATGCATTTGTTGATGCAAAGAAGGTAACAAGGTCTCATATACCTGTTGTGAATATTTCGGCAAGGATTGAGATCCCGGACGATGGATCCTTAGTTAAAGCTACAGAAGAGTCCCAAGTACACCAAAAACGCGGAAGACCTTTTGGTGCAAAGGATACAATCTAAGGAAAAGAAGGAGAAAACTATGTGATACTCCAAAGGAGAGTATCCAACCTCTAAAAGAGGTTGATGGATCCTCTAATACGGCTAATCAACACTTGAGAATAATCCCTTGAGAATAAAAAAAACTCGATATGTTACGGTTTTAAAGATGAAGAATGGTATCGAGATCAGAACGAAATAAATGATGCATTTGTTTACCATGTGGCTCATGATGTTGAGCTCAGATCCGACGAGGATTTCTAGCCTCGAAGTATGGATGAGTGTAGACAAAGAAATGATTGGCCAAAATGGAAAGAAGCGATCTAGGTCGAGCTACAATCGCTCCAAAAGCACAATGTGTTTGGGCCTATAATTAGAACTCCAGAACACATTAAACCGCTGGTTACAAATGGGTGTTCGGGCGCAAACTCATTGTGCATTGAGAAAAATGAAATTGTGAGGTACAAGGCACGACTCGTTGCCCAAGGGTTCTCACAAATATCTAGAGTTGATTATGAACAAACGTATCCTCCTGTAATGGATGAAATTATGTTTCGCTTCTTAATTAGTATGACAATCAAAGAAGGCTTGGATATGTATCTCATGGACGTTGTTGCGGCAAAACTGTATGGCTCTTTAGATGCTGATGTATTCACATGAAAATTCTTGAAGGGTACAAGTGCCGAGCTTCGTGGTGCCACAAGTCTATATTCGGTTAAGTTACAACGCTCTTTATACGGATTAAAACAATTCGGTCGAATATGGTACAATCGGTTTAGTGAATATTTATTACGAGAAGGGTATGTGAACGATAAAGTTTGTTCGTGTGTATTCATCAAGAAATCAACTGATGGTTTTGCCATAGTCGCTGTATATGTTGATGATTTGAATATAATTGGTATAATCAATGAAATCACGAAAGCCCATGATTATTTAAAGAAAACTATATACGTATTATAACCAATAATTACTTTCACTTATTCCTCTAGTTGAAGAGTAATAGGACGGAAGAGTTTGAGATGAAAGATCTCGGCAAAACATAGTTTACATCGGTATGTAGGTGGAACACCTATCAATAGGAATCCTTATCCACCAATCGACACATACAGAGAAAGTTCTGGCTTGATTCAGGATGGACAAGGCCCATCCATTGAGCATGCCTATGGTGGTCCGTTCTCTTGATGTTAAGAAAGATCCATTCCGGTCTAAGGAAGACAATGAAGATCTTCTAGGCTCTGAAATGCCATATCTTAGTGCTATCAGTGCATTGATGTACCTAGCCAATTGTACAAGACTACATATTGCTTTCTCGGTCAAATTGTTGGCAAGATTTAGCTCTGCACCTACTCGCAGATATTGGAATGAAATCAAGCACATTATGCGCTATTTGCGTAGGACAACAAACATAGGACTATTTTATTCTCATGAGTCTAAATCTGATCTCGTTTGATATGCCGACGCTGGATACGTATCAGATCCACACAAGACCAGGTCTCAAACGATATATGTGTTCACATACAATGATGACGCAAGATCCTGGAAATCAACAAAAGAAGACCTTGTGGCCATTTCTTAAAATCACTCGGAGATCATTACTGTACAAGAGACCAGCAAAGAATCTGTATGGCTCAGATCAATGATCCAGCATATCTAACAATCGTATGGAAACTCCCGATATGGAAACATCGATTGTGATACATGAAGTTAATGCCGCTTGTGTTGCACAATTCAAGAAAGGCTTTATAAATGGTGACAGAACGAAGCACATCAATCCAAAGTACTTCTATAATCACGACCTTCGAGACGAAGTAGTCATCCGTATTTAGCAGATCCAATGGTGCAACAACCTAGCTGATCTATTTATTAAGACGCTTCCCAACTCATCTTTTGAGCAACTGAGGTACAAGATCGGTTTTGGCGTCTCAATGAACTTCCGAGATGAGGTGATGCGTACTCCAGGGGGAGACTATACTCTTTTTTTTTTTTTTTTTTTTCGATTAGGTTTTTATTCCACTAGGTTTTTTCAGAGAGAGTTTTAACGAGGTCATCGCTACCACCCAACCATTGCTCATATTATCCAAAGAGGAGTGCTATAATATAATATATGTGGATAAACACAAACAATATTATGAGGATGAATATTGTTGCGTATACATAACGTCAAGTAAATAAGTACGAAATCGACGACGTAAACAATTGTGTAAATTTTTACTTCATTATAAAATAATCATTATATTGGGACGTTGTTTATTATGATCTAACTTCTCAAGTTCTTTTATAAATAAGACTATAACATTGTATTTCAGAATTAATTTTAAATAAAAATTATTACTCTTTTTATTTTTTCTTATCCCAAATCAAAATTTTTATAATAGAAAGCGAGTAATATGTCATTCCCAAGTTTTTCACTTCCGTCTCATCTCACGTCCTCGACCGGGCCACACTTCCTTTTCGTCCCCTACTCCCCTCTCCTCTACTCATTCGTTCCCCGCTTTCACCTGCACGCTCATTCCCATGGCCTAACCCATGGAAACCCTAGATGAGCCGGGGCCCCACGATCTCGGACATTCCTCTACTCACAACCATGAGACCGATAAACCCTCGACCAACGACGGAGATGCTGCGTTGTCGGACTCGGATTCCGATACTGGAAGTGATTCCGATTCGGAGGACAAGGCTCAGGTCAAGCTCCAGCTCCAAAATCTGGAGGAGGAACTCGGCTTCAATCCCTCCAATTACGACGCTCATGTCCAAGTAAACTCTAAAACCTATTACTTGTATTTGGTGTTTTTGTAATGTGTGAATTTTTCATGAAGGGTTAGCTAAGTATAACCAACCCTCAGAGCACATCAACACCTCATCAGAGCATCAGGGTATAATCCCTTTCTTATAAATATATATGTATTAGAGCAAGTCCAATGGGTAAGGCATTTGGGTTGTCAAATGTATAATATAGCATTAGTATATCAAATATTCACTCCAATGGGTTTGATTATTTTTGCTAAATTTTGCATTTGGCTATTTGACATGCTATATTTGGCATGAAAATGCTATTGGCATTTTTGCCACACAATTTGGTGGGAGAAAATATCAAAAAAATTGGAAGTTTGGTTTTGGTGAAGAAAAATCAACAAAGAAGGTTTAATATAGCACAACACCATTGGAGTTAGATAGGCAAATTTTAACATTGTGACACTATGTATAGCTATTTTATAACTAAATATATGCAAAAATAACCAACCCCATTGGACTTGCTCTAAGGGTAAGAATGTAACTATTTCGCTCTCTCCACACTATGTACTTTACTGATTTATATATAACAGGGGTAAGGCTGCGAGCGTTCGTAGCCTCCCACAGCCTGCACTTGGCTATATTATGTGGACTTATTGCTTCGCTGTGCATGACTTTGCTTTGCTCAACTGCTTTTGTTTGTGTTGGATTTTGGGGATGAGATGAAGACTTGAGGTGTTTGTGTGGCAGTATGTAAAGTTGTTGAGGAAGATGGGGGAGCTTGAGAAGCTAAGACAAGCAAGGGAGACAATGAGCCAGGTGTTTCCGTTGAGTCCTGAGATGTGGCGGGAGTGGGCTAAGGACGAGACGTCTTTGCTGGTTGGGAGTGGAAGGTACTTGCTATGACTATGCCCCGAGTAGAGAAGGATGAGCAAATGATGTTTCCATTACAGGACAAATGAAAAGCATTTTTAAAATAGCTAGGAGTTACTTCTTACATGTTTTTTATGTTTAAATTAGGCGTTCTTTAGAAAGGTGCTTGCTTATGTCCCGCTTTTAAAAGGATAGCTTAAGCAGTTTAAGCATTTAATGACACGGGAATATGCTTTTCAACAGTCTAATTTTAATCATTTTATTTGTTGAATCCACGTCATTTGAGCCATTACTTTTAGTGTTTTTGAGCTTCTTATGCTTAAGCAGCTGATCAATTAGCCATCCAAATGTTTCTAAATCCACTACCTTGTTTATTGGTTAATGATACTCAAAAGGTGTTGGAGGATACTATTGTCGAACAACACTACTAAAATAAGGATCCTTGCCCTCCTTGTGCCCCCCTCTCCAGTCTCACCCACATTGTCACACATGGCTGTCAGGTTACCAAGTTAGAAGTTTACTATTTTAGAATGTTGATGGCAAATTCATAGCTTTTTACATGAGAATTGGAGTTGCATGAAGAAATGTAGTACTGTTCACGGTTCACAGTTTTGAGCAGCTAGCTCAATTTTGAGAGTCAATGAGTATTTTATTTTTGTTATAATGGTATTTTATTTTATTTTGTAATCGTTATTTACATTTTTATTCAAATTTTGCAAGTTTTATTTTCTTAAATCATTAATTCAAATCAATGAGCATTTTATTTTTGTTATAATGGTTAAGAGCTCTGTGATAATATCATCTTCTATATGCAGCTTGACTAACTTAATTGCATCTGATTACAGAAGTTCTCTATCAACCCTTTACTATTTTATTTTATTTTGTAATCGTTATTTACATTATAATTTAAATTTTGCAAGTTTTCTTTTCTTAAATCATTAATTTGTGTTTGTTGTGATTCTGTTATCTATATTGGATTTAGGCCTTTGCTTTGAGCAATAGGTACTTAGGCTTTGATATTTATAAAGTCAGAATTAATGCACTTCGTAGGTGACAATGTTAAGGATTGTGACTAGAAGAATGATGTATGAAGCTTTTTAGAAATCTTGGGCACACATTCAGTTTGCCGTCCTTTTCATGTGTGACTTTGGTGAATTCAAGTGATTGCTCGATGGTAGTTGTTAATCATGCATGATTTGGGGTACCACTCTGTTTCAGTAACGTAGGAGATCACTAGTCTAGGAGGGTTTCTACACTCTTTCCCTTTAAGCTGAGGGTGTTAGCATAATACATGAAAGATTAAGTGCTATCATAGTGCTTAAATATTGTTTGTTCTCTAGTTTTTTTTTTCCCTATGATACCTACTGTACTATTCCTTTTAGAATTGAAACGTAAACTTTAATACATTGTCATGTATGCGTAGTCTCTGGTGCTGTTCTAGTTAAGTCTATTTAAACCTAATTAAATACCAAGAATTTTCTTTCTTTACTTGCAGAGAGGAGGCAGTTGAAGCAATTGAGAGGCTTTATGAGCGTGGAGTGTCTGATTATCTGGTTGGTCATCCTATATTTGATAGATTTATTTATCAATCTCAATGCCACCCTTGTTTTCTATCGTTTGTAATGTTTTGTGTTGGGGAAGTTGATTTATGGAGCTCACGCTTTGTAACCATGTCCCACTTCCCAGGGAATTGACCATCTAAATTTCTGATGCAGTCTGTCTCGCTTTGGTGTGACTACTTGAACTTTGTGCGAGACTATGATTCCTCAGTTCGGCAGTGCTCTTCCACGGGTGTCTCTAAAGCAAGAAACTTGTTTGAACGTGCTATCACGGCAGCTGGGTTACATTTGACTGCTGGCAGTAAGATATGGGATGCTTACAGAGAATTTGAGCAAGCTGTTCTGCATACTCTTGATGAATCTAACTGCGAGGTTAGTATTATATGATGATTGTTTTGGCATATAAATTCCTCTTTATGTGTAATTGATTCATTTTCTTCTTCAACCTTTGCCACCACAAGAGGATGTTCTCTATTTTCTAAATTGACACAATTGTTTGCTTTATCTCATGCACTTGCTATTGAACTACGGTAGCATACCGATGCCTACAATTCTTAGCCAATTCATTATTTAAGGTTTAGCCAATGCATTACTATTTCTTATTTTAGCAGATTTTCTGTTGTGTTACACTGACAGAGTTGAACGTGCTATTTGATGTATCATAGTTTCTGTTATTTCACCTATGCCAAGTTTATGGAGGTTTCAAAGGCTAGTCATGGTGTTTTGAAAGCTATAATGATGCTAAAAGTGTAGAGGCATCCTGGTGTAGGTGTATTGTTTGTTATCTTTTCCCATAAAAGGAATGACAGTGAGGTTTAATTCCTTGGATAGTTTTCGACTTTATAAATTAAATGCTTTCCTTCCATTTTTTGCAGGTGAAAGAAAAGCAAGTGCAGCGGATCCGGAGTGTATTCCATAGGCAATTGTCTGTTCCTCTAGCCGATATGACCTCAAACCTTCTGGCGTATAAGAGTTGGGAGTTGGAACAAGGGAATAGTGTGAATGTCAACTCTAGGGAGATAGATGACATCATATCCCATGTTGATGCTGCATATAAAAAAGCTGTTGACATGTACAAGTCTCGCGCTGTCATGGAAAATGAAATCTCGAATCTTCAGATATCCGACCCAGAAAAACTTCCAGTCTTCAAGGTAAATATTTAAGATTTTGACAAGGAGCTTGAGCTTTTATTTTTAGTTGCTTTTCATCTTTGTTACTCCAAACTTAATACCTATGGGCTTCTCTTGAGGATTCACATAAGAAAATTATAGTTTTACTGTTAGTAAATTGCTTCATTTTGTGGGATTTGCAATTTCCGTAGAAAGTTTTTTAATGTCCTGTGGCTTTGAGAAAAATAACAAAAATAGATATGGGGATAACACCACATTTTTTTTATAACCATATCTTTCGTTTCCCTTTGCTTTATGTTAGTACCCTTGCTTTATGTTATTACTCAAGTCTCCTTTAGTTAAGCCAAAAGCAGGTCAAGCATTCACTTTTGGAAAGGAAGAAAACCTGTTTGACTGTTTGGTAGTCAAATGATGTTGGTCCAAGGGTGAATGAGTCCTGTCTTCGAAAGCAACTTGGAATAGTGACTCAACCATCTAGGGTTCTGAAAGGACTGAAATGTTGTCCCATTTACCAAACAGTGCCTCAATTATCCAGTGCCTTCTTTTATGAATATTTTCTCGTCCTAGTGCAGGACACCCATGTAATTCTTTAGATATGTTTCCCTTGGTACTCTACTCAATCATTTAATCGATCTTCGAGCTCTCTCTTTTTAGGTTTGGTCTCTATGATATCTAAAGTTATATGGTTTATGGAACACCTTCCTCTGTCTCAGTCACCGGTTGTGATTCTTGAGATACAATTAATATTGTGGTCCTTGTGGATCTTTTACCATAAGTTTGAGTCTTTGGAAGAGTTAGTTCTCCAACATGGCATTATGTTAAACTTGACATGACTTTAAGAGCTCTAAGCCTGCAAACCCGTTAATTTAGTTAGCCCTTGGTTTGTAGTCAGTCCAAGCATCATTTACCCTTCAGGTGCATGAAGGGCTTTTGCATGAGTGGGGGTTTTTAAGTTAGAAATAATATTGCTAGCCTTTTCCCACAAACTGGAGCTATAGGCAGTCTCTGTTTGGCAATTGCGATCTTTCTAGATTATCAGCGTGACTGACAACTTAGTCCTTGGCATCTCTCTCGTTCATAATCCATCTTAGTTTGCTCCTCAATTTTTTGGGGATCCTAGTTTGTGTTTGGGTTCCAGGTTAACATACCTATTATGTCTGGTATCACTATCATCTTTCACCTTTGTTTGAAACACACTGCATCTTTGTCATATTGGCATCATTCCTAGGAGCATTTAATCTACCACACACACAATGCTAATTCTCTTTGTCAAGTTAAGTTTATAATGACATTTATTTTGTTCTCAGAGATATTTGAAGTTAGAGGAATCCTCTGGAGATCCTGGTCGTGTCCAAATCCTCTATGAACGTGCTATTGTGGAGTACCCTGTATCAAGCGATTTGTGGCTTGACTATCTTCGTTACCTAGACAAAACTTTGAAGGTAAATTTTCTTTAGACCTTTGAATTGTATTTGCAGGTTCATTGCTTTATTGACAGTTTTTCCTTTTAGGGAGCTTCTGTAGTAAGAAGTGTCTACTCCCGGGCAGTGAAGAATTGCCCTTGGATTGGTGATATATGGGTCAGGTACTTACTTTTCCTGGAACGAGCACATGCAACAGAAGAAGAAATTTCGGCGGTATGTTGTAATTTTTTTTTCCTGATCACTTATTTTCCATGGAAAAATGTTTAGTTTTACTAATATCAACGGAGCACTTAGCTGTCATACTGTGGCATTAGAAAGAACGGAGCTAGCAAGAGCATAATAAACTCATGTTCTTACGTGGATTAAGCTAAGTTCTACTCAGATTCTTAGTGTTGCCGTTACATCATATGTCATGGAATCTTTCCTTTGGGTTTACTGCTTGTACTGTTGCAGTGATAATAAATGAACGAATATTCCCTTAGTATTACCTATGCATGTTGATTCTTTTGATAAGAAATGTAATTTGTCAGATTCTTCACACTGTATGTCATAGAGCTGAATGACTTGAAGGATACATGTTGCTACTTCCTAGTAAAGACTTGCTTCATTTGGTGTGGTTTATGTATAGATGTAGTTTGGTTTGCTCAACTCTTCTTCTCGCACAACTTGAACCTACATAATATAGTTCGCTGAACCTATTTTCCTGGTTAGTCTGATCTACAATATAGGTGTGGCTATCTAAGTCCAAATGGTTTAAACTTGAATCACCTGAGAGAAGATCTACAGCCTCGGCATGAACGTTGTGTGCTGTAATACAATTTTATCAGGATGCAGCACACAATAGGATTCCCTTTTTAGCTTTTAGAGTCTATCTCTTGGTTCAAGATCCATCCGTCTCCTTTTATTTTAAACAACCCAGGTATTCTTGTCAGGGACTCAACAAATTTCTCCCTCTCATTTTCTTTTTCATCCCATATAATACTTGACAAGCTTTGAGTTCCAGGCCTGCAAATGATCCATCATACTTATTAGTTTGTTGTGTATGGATTTCACGTTTGTTCAATCAATGGGACACCTTGGATTTTGTTTTGATTCAGTTTCAATATATTTGCTCCTCAACATGATATCACCTGCCTTTAACTAAGGGGCAATTTTGTTCGTAAATGCTTGTGGCTAAAAGTTAAGGTAGAAGCTGATTGTGATTCTTGACAACCAGTTTGCTTTTGGGCTGAAAGACAAATTGGCTGTTTGGTCTTTGGTGAGATATAAAGGTTATTGGCTCATAAATAGTGGAAATGACAGATAATGGCATTGCTTACTGATCCAATTATAAAATTGCTGATGGATAACTATGTGACATTGCTTGTCAGAGGTTCCTTTTCATTACTGCATTGAGAAAAAAGCCAAGGGACTTCTAGTATAATTGAGACACATGAAGAGCCCCTAACTTGTGGTCAACAAACACTAAACAAAAATTGCAGTTGACTGTTTTAAGCCAACAAGGAAACAACAAACACGCCCTGAAGAAGGGGGTCAATATCAGAAGCAGTTGAAAGAGATAATATGAGGGAACATTGAGGGCCTGTTTCATGTTGATATCGAATTCTTCTATATTGTGATTTGCTTCATAAGACTAGAGTTTAACTGCGTTTTGTGAGATATATTTTCATTTTAGGTATTTGAGAAGGGCCTCCAATCTACATTTTCAGCCTACGAGGAGGTACTTAAAATTGATTCTTCTTCTTGTCTTTTGCCTATGTGATAGTTGGCTGCACGTGCACAGCTTGTCTGATTGAAAGCATGTTAAAGATTACAAGAAATTCCCTTTTTGTCAACATGATACCCATATTCTCGTGTACTCATCATCACACGAGTTAAAAGTATTGTTAATGCTTCAGCTTTTTCCCCCCTGCGAATAACTGTAAGATTTGATTTATCTTCTTCGAGTGTTCATATGATATTCCTTTCTGTTAGTAATTGAAGAATCATTTTATATTTCTCTAATCAAGGTTCCCTGGTTTTGTATGCTTAAATGAAGTGTGCTAACAGTTAGTTAGCATTTAGCCGTTTATAGGAGTGTAGGGCCCTTAACACTATGAGTTTTGGTTTGTTTTTTGCAAACCATGAAATTCAAGATGCTGTGTGACCTAAACTTTGATGTTAGACATAAACTTTCGGTTTGAAAAATTAAACCTTGAAGTGTTCTCCTTGTGTGAAATAAATTCTCTTATAAGTTGTGTCGGCAAATCTACATTAGCAAAAGGTCGAGCTTAAAAAAGGCTTGGCATTTATTATTTGTATCACAACATGTGGCTCAAAAATGTCCTTTTTGGGATTGAAAGTGGACAATTTACTTGCCCTTCAGAAGCAGTGTAAATATATGGGGTAGGAGATATCTCACTCATCATCTCTACTTGATTTGCCCTGATATCATTTTAGCTGAACCTACACTATAAAAAGCTCAAATATATGGTCGAAAACTCGAAATGTATATTTCTTAACTAAATGGAACATTTATTTTTCTTAGAACATGATTAAGATTTAACACTAGTTTTACCTACCAACATCAGCTGTAGTATGCTAGCGCTTGAATTTTGCCAATGGTCGAGAGCAAACGATGTACTTTTGGTTTACCCTTTTTCTTTTCTTTTCTTTTTTTTTTTTTTTTTTTTTTTTTGGGTTTTGAGAGAGTTTGTCTGAGATGCACATAAATTGAAATTATCTTGAAAGTCATAGTCTTCAACTGGCCACATCTGTTTTATGTATCTCGACAGGTAAGGTACCATAATTTGCTGAGCAAAATGATGCCCCAGGACCCTTTGTAAAAAAAAAAAAGGAAGTGTGTTTTTTTGTATGCTTCATGGCATAATTGATACCTTACCTGTCGATTGAGCCAAGGACATGATGTAGAATGAATTGCAGGAAAAAATTTCTTATCATATGCACACATTTTTGGGTGACATGAGGATCTATCTAGGTGCTCAAGTCTTTAATTTGTTGATTATAATGTCTAAGCTAACTTGTTCTCTGAAATGTATTCTTGTTACAGTTCATTCTGCATGAATCTCTTATCTGATTGACAATGTTTTACTTACATCTAGACTTGATCTTCCAGTACCTGGAGTTATTCCTCACGAGGATAGATGGCTTGAGACGGAGATTTTCTCTGGCAGGAGAAGTGCAGGATTTTGATTATGCTTTAATCCGAGATACCTTTCAGGTAATTTACAGGATGAAGTATATGTGATGTCTGTCTTTTTTATTGGTTGATTTATTTATTTTTGATTATAATCGTATCTTTGCCTTCAATCAAATTAATTTCTGCTATGTTGTTTAGTCTCTCCTCTGATATTGAAGGTAAGGAATGTATTCCTGATTCTCATTGGTGGTGATCAGTTGATACTAGTTGCCTAAATCTGCAACCTTGCCACCTTCTTTTGAGAGGAAAGGTTGTACAACCAATTCCATGAGAGAATTCTTTATTTCTTTGTCTAGATCGAGGATTTTATTGAGAACTTTTCTTCAATCTTTCTATTACACCTGGACAAATTGCTGTGAGAGCACATTGAATCGTGTTTGTCATTGTCCTTCCCAGACAAAATTTGGCTCCTTATTTGCACTGCAATAGCTTGCAGCTTTTCCCTCATGCGTGTGGAACAGTCAGAAAGGTGATGAATGAAGGAGAAACTCTGATCCAAGCAAACTTCCTCATGACTGATTCAGATTTAGCCACTATATTCTACCCAAATCCATGAAATGAAACTATGTTATCAGAGACATGACTGATATTTCCCTCCTTTTGTTGTCTCTTCTTCTTCATCTTCATCATTCCTATCTTCTGCTCCTTACCTCCCTTGTTCTACATCATCATTACTCTTGAGATCCCAACTCCTGACTTTACTTCACAAATTATGCTTCTCCCCAGAACACAGTGCATTTTCTTTGCTTTCATGTGTCCTGAGCTCATTTTACTCGCTCATTGCTTTATCTATGTTGCTTCCTTTAGTTCATTTTCTTTTCTTTCTTTCCTCTTTTTGGGGGCTTCCATAGTTCTTTCGAAATGAACCAAAAGTAATTCCCTTTGGTGCAGCGTGCGTCGGATTACTTTTCAGCTAGCTTGAAGGGCTCAGATTCATTATTGCATTTGCATGTCTATTGGAGTCGGTTGGAGATAAGTTTGGGAAAAGATATTCCTGCGGGTCGGGGAGTCTGGGAGAGCTTTCTGAGGATCAGGTTCGTATTTGTCTAATATGTCTGTCAAGATTTCAACTAGTAATATCAGTTTTTAATTTTTTCTTTCTTCTCTTTTTGTTGGCAATTTTCTAGTGGATCAGCAATAGAAGCTTGGAAGAGTTACATAGCCATGGAAATAGAGAACAAGAATATCAAGGAAGCTAGATCTATTTATAGAAGATGCTATGCTAAGAGATTTACTGGTACGGGTTCAGAGGTAATTTGATTTCTCTGAGATCATTGGTTGTTACGTTTATCTTGCACTTCAAACGTTAGCTTGTTCATTGTCTTTATTTTGCAACTTGTGGATTTCATTTGCATACTTCTGTTCGTGATTTAATTGTGAATGAATGTGTGGTCAACTAGTCATATATTTGTATATGCTCTAGAATTCCTGCCCTTGTTTTTTCTGCAAGCTGTTTAACATTAGAACTGGGTTTGTTGAGGTAACTTTGATTTGCGTTGGGAAACAATCAAACATCATTTTACGCAAAATTGCCGTATAATATCTAGTACAGGATATGTACTTTCCTGCGATGCTAAGAAATATAAATGGTAACAGTGTTTGATGTAAGAACTAAACTCATCAAAATATGTGTTTAATAGTGAGCATTGTGACAAACGTTTTTTCACGGGACGGAATTATTATTATTATTTAGCAGTGTTTTGTACATCTCCATTCTTTTATTAAACAATGCAATGAAAACATCTTTTTGAGCATGCGGTGAAAGTAGATAGCGTAAATATCTATACTGTTGCATAACATATTTGCGTAAAAGAATATTAGATAATCCCGCGATTTGAGTCAAACTTCACCTTGAAAACAAAATGTTTGATTGTTGTGTTGATAGTGAAACAGTGGTAGTACTTGGCATTTGGATTATAATAATGGTCTGTCAAACAATAATGAAAGGTTGAGGATAATGTTCAAAGGTTGGCTTTGTAAAATTATGGTATTCGACTCCTTTATCGCCAAACTAGGAAAAGGGTTTGGGGAACTAGGGTTCCTGATGCGTGGGGATGTGCTTGCTCGGCACCAAATCCATCATGGGAAGGGGGCGACCTAAGCAAATCGAAGGCGAGGAACAAGGTGATGATGAGAATAAGGCAATGGATACAGTCAAGATGATCGTTCAGAAGAAACCTGATGATAAACCCAAAACTAAAAAGGGGAAAGGGGACAAAAAGAAGAATGCGGAGAAGCAAGCAAATGAGTCGATGGTCAATGATGATGAGATTTGTGAGGATCAGACGAAGTTGTCTGGGGATGGATAGAAGATTGATGCTGGTAGCTTGGCAGGGATGAAGGTTTGTTTGAAGAAGTCTGAGGAAAATATGAAGGAAGGTTTGACTGTAGCTGATCAGGGGAAGATAACTCCGGAGATGAATAAGGAGAAGGCTGGTAGTGGTTTGAAGGATGGGGTGTCGAAAATGAATGATGTAGGGAAGCCCATAACTGATGTGGCTGCGGTAAAGGACCCAACATACTCCTGTGCAAAAAATGAATGAGATGAAACCTGTATCCCTTAGTAGAAGCTGGGCTGACATTGTGGAAGGGGAAAATGGGGATCCTGAGAACTTGCCGAATAGAGATGCTAGAAGCCTAGAACTGGATTGCAGTTGGATTTTATTGATGATTTGGAAGATGAGTTGGTTATTTCATTTGAGGATGTTGTTGATGAATGGAGGTATTGGGCAAATGCTTTGATAGGTTATGTGGTGGGAGATAAGGTACCATAGTGATGAAGAATTTTGTTTAGTATCAGTGGAAAGGAGTGGCTGAACCTGAAGTGCTACTTCATGACAAGGGGTACTATTTGTTTAGGTTTGGAGACAGTCAGGATAAGGAGACAATTTGTGGCTGTAATTGTTTTTTCAGCTCCAGACCCCTTGTGCTTGGAGAATGGGAGGCTAACTTCAATTTTGATGCTCAGTTGCTTAACAGAGTTCCTACATGGGTTCAGTTTCTTGGTTTAGACTTACAGTTTTGGGGGAAAAAGCACTAGAGAAGTTGGCTAGTAGGGTCGGGAAGCCTATGCATACTGATCAGCAAACAGCAACGAAGGGTCATATTTCTTTCCCTAGAGTCCTGGTGGAAGTGAATGTGGAGAAGGAGCTTGTTGATGTAATTAACTTTAGGGGACCTGATAATGAACAGATGCATCAGCAAGTGTATTATGAATGGAAACCTATTAAATGCAATAAATGTATGCAGTGGGGGCATAAAGCTGAGTCGTGCAAGTCCATGTCTAAAGGTAAGCAAGTATGGGTTCCTAAGAAGACAGCGGTGACTGTAACATCTAAAAAGGCTAATAAGGTTCCTGTGGTGAATAGCAAAGGAAAAGAAGTTGCTGCTCTGGAATGGACTGTAGTGACTAGGAAATCGCCCATGAAAACCACTCCTGAAGCACAGATTGTTAATTCTTGCTTATATGCTCTGCTGATGGATGAGGATAATCTAGAGAAAGTTGAGAAGATGGTCAGTGAACAGCTGCTGTGTATGGTTGGTTCTCCTCGTGTGGAGGATTTTACTTGATGATGATAGTTGCATGGAATGTTAGAGGGATAAATAAACCTGATAAACATCAGGCAATTAGGCAGTTCATTAGCAAAAATAAAATCAAGGCGATGGGGGTCCTTGAAACTAGAGTTAAAACCACTCATTTAATCGTATTTTTTCTTCGTGTTTTAAGCATTGAGGTGTGCTTAATAATTACTCCATCCATCCCAATTTAATTGCAACATATACATATTTTACACTATTATGTACACATGAATACAAGTCTCGTTTTCATATCAAATTACATCTGATCGTCCTGCAACATGTATTAGGTTGAAGTACGTAACTTACACAATCATCGATGTTTCATGATAAATTTACAAAAAAACTACGTTTGATCGACGTTGTACGCGTATCAAACATTACATCGACAGACATGCCATGTCAAACGGTTGTACTTAAATTGGGATTGAGGGAGTACTATTTTACAAAAAATGGTAGAATTTGGGTAGTTTGGGATCAAACTTGTTTCAGTGTCAAGTTTATCTCGGGGACCGATCAAATTTTGAACTGTGAGGTGAAGGCAAATGATTGTTCTTTCTCTTCAATGATCTCATTTGTGCATACATGGAATACGAAGCTGCTGAGGTCTAAGCTGTGGACTAACCTCACTCAGTTCAGAAAATACTGTAGGGGCCTATGGCTCCTCCTTGGTAATTTTAATGCATTTATATATGAAGAAGAAAAGAGGTTATCCAGGTGTTGCAGTCGAGCCCTGTGATGACATGAGAAAGTGTTTGTACCAGTGCTGCCTTGAAGACGTGCCTTTTGTGGGATGGTTTCCCACATGGTGCAACAATCAAGAGGCCACCTCTTGGATGCGAATTAAGCTAGATAGAGTGTTAGCTGATGAAGCATGGCTAAGCACATATAGAGCTGCTTTTACCTTTATAGAACCTGGGATTTCTGATCACTCCCTATGATTGTGCAACTGCTCCAGCGTAGAAGTAAAAAAAGGCTATGTAAATTCCTGAATGCTTGGACTAAGCACATGGATTTTCTGAGCATTGTGAATTTAGTATGGGATGGAAATATATGAGGCACACCTATGTATCAGACAGTACAAAAGTGAAAGGGACTCAAGAGACCCCTTCAAGCTTTACATCATAACCATTTTTCTGATCTCTCTGGGCTGGTTGATATGGTTGAAGCTCGACTATTGTTCTTACAAACTCAACTAAGAGAGTCATACTCAGATGTAGGAAGGTTGAGAATCAAAGAAAGCTTCTGAGGTGTATAGAGAGCTCTTCTCTGTGAGAATCTGAATTTACAGCAAATGTTGAAGGATATGTGGGTGATTCAAATGGACAGAAACACGAAGTATTTTTATTCTCTGTTGAAGGGAAGAAGAAAGAAGAGTGAAATCTTGAAAATCCAGAAGTTTGATGGTGGTTGGACTATTGATGTTACACATATTAAGGATGAATTTGTGAGATATTTCCAGTGCCTCCTAGGTTCCTCTCCCTTAGATGTGGCTTCATTGGATGGAAATATTGTTCCTGAGGGTGGTCTTCTGTCCAAGAATCAGAGGTATATGTTGGTGGCTGATATACAAGAGTAGGAGATAAAAAATGCACTATGGGATATAGACGACTCTAGAGCACGTATTGATGGCTTTTCTGCTCTTTTTTCAAGAAGAGTTGGAGTATTCTGGGGATAGACATTGTCAGAGTTAAAGATTTTTTCAGAACTGGGAAAATGCTCAAGGAGATCAATGTCACTCTGATTCGTCTCGTGCCTAAAGGTGATGTGCCCTCCTCCCCCTCTGAGTATAGACCAATATCTTGTTGCACTGTTCTCTATAAGATCATCTCGAAACTATAGTGTAATAGATTAAGTCTGGTGCTGCCTTCCTTGGTTAAGGAAGCGCAGAGTGTCTTTGTTAAATGCAGGCTAATTATTGATAATATAATGCTTTGCCAAGAATTGGTTTGTGGTTATGAAAGGAAGGTGATATCTCCTCGATGCATGATGAAACTGGACCAGGAAAGCATATGATTCTGTGATATGGATGTATACCCATGATGTTCTTACAGGTCTTCCCTTCCCTTGTAAGTTTATTAAATGGATCATGACATGTATAGCTATGTTATTGAAGTGAATGGGGAATTGTCAAACCTCTTTCAAGGAGGTGGAGATTTAAGGCAAGGTGATCCGCTTTCTCCTTATTTGTTTGTTATAATAATGGAGATGTTGAATAGAGGAATGAGGAGAATGGGTAAATGCAAGGATTTTAAGTTCCATCCTAGATGCAAGAAGCTTCAAGTGATTAATTTGAGCTTTGTCGATGATTTGATGTTATTTTCAAAGGCTGACATCAAATCTCTTCTGTTGATTCATGATGAAATGATGGCCTTTAGTAAAGACAGTGGTTTGGATGTCAATCTGGGTAAAAGCTCCATTTTCATTGCTGGCTTGGATGAGATGAGGAAGAATTACCTAGCTGAGATCATGGGTGTTCAAATGGGATCTTTTCCAGTTAGATATCTAGGTGTGCCTCTAGCTGCTCAACGATTGAGTATTAAGCTGTATAGAAGCCTAATTGATCGAATCACACTTAGAATAACTAGCTGGCAAGCTAAATTCCTGAGCTATGCAGGAAGGCTCCAGCTAATTACAAGTGTGCTTATGGCTATTCACTCTTACTGGTCTCAGATTTTCTGATCCCTAGAGCTATTCTAGATGAAGTTGAGAAGAGATGTATGTTTCTTTGGACTGGTTTTGCCATGAAAGCACATCGAGCTCTTGTGTCATGGTCTGATATCTGCAAGAGTAAGCAAGCTGGAGGTCTGGGTATCAGGGACCTAGGATGGTGGAATGTTGCATTCTTGTTTAAGATCATATGGGCTATGCAATTTAAAGCTGATCGTTTATGGTTGAAATGGCTCAATGAGCACTATATAAAAGACCCGAGTATATGGAATATGCAGATTAAGCAGGGGCAGAGTTGGGTGTGGAATTCTCTGTTGAAGGTTAGGGACAGAATGTTAGGTAAGCTCAATGCTGACGTGATTCCAACCTAGAAAATGAAGGGCTATTCTATCTCTGATGGCTATTTGGCAGTTGTAGGAATGCAACAAAAGGTGAAATGGTCCAAATTGATTTGGAATAAGGATCTTCCTCTTCGTCATGCCTTTATATCATGGCTTGCCTTTTTAGGTAAGTTGAGAACGGGGAAATGCTTGTCTTTACATGGGGTGATTTTTGATGATTCTTGCTTGTTCTTTAATGATGGAACTAAGGATCTTGATCATTTGATGTTTGGATGTGATTACTCTGCTGCGGTGGTGAATGGTGTTTTGGTAAACATGGGCCTTAAAGTGAAGTTGTAGGGTATTGATCATTGGGTAGATTGGATGTTGAAGATTAGCAAAGGGAAAACTGATATTTCTCGAAGTAGGAGGAATATGAGTGTTGTCTTAATCTATGATCTTTGGAGGGAGAGGAACATGAGGCTGTTTGGTGGCACGAAGCAAGCAGTAGAAGAGCTGGTGCATAGAGTGCTGAGCCAAATTTGAACGATTTTAGATTAGCTGTGATATATGGAATTATGCATATACTGTAAAAGACTTATTTCGTGATGTATGATGTATGTAGTGGTGCCACCCCCTTGTTCTGCAGGTTGCTCGATCCATGGGTGATGATGATCGTATCTTTGATAGGCTCCTTGTTTACTGCATTTGGGCAATGTCCCTCGCAGGCTTAGGAACTGTCGAAGTCTAGTTGATTTGCTCATGTGTATGGAGCACGTGGGTTGTATTAAAAAGGGGAGAGGTGTACAAGATCAGGCTATAGAGAAGTATTAGCTCGATGTGATATGGATTTTTTGTAAATTTTCTCCATGATTAATGATAAAAGCTTAATTTCCTTTAAAAAAATTATGGTATTCGAGTGGACGCACATCCTGCTTCTTTACTCTTACATACATCAGTGGTAGAGAGGACACAAGTAGCTGCTGTTAATAAGAATGTAAAGTAACAGATTTGACCAATTTGCTGCCTCCCCCCCCCCCCCCTCTCTCGATATAGGGCAAGAAGCCTGGAACTGAATCTTACCTGTTGATCTCCAAGTGGCACCGTTCATTGTTTTGCCCTTTGACAGTTACGCGGTAGAGTTTATGCTTTAGTCTTGTAGATTATGTTTCCTCTTACTGTTGAAGTCTTGAAGTCAGCACAATGTTTTTTTTTTTTTGAAAGGTGAAGTCTGCACCTTCATTATTGTTATTGTATTACTCCCTCCGTTCAAAATTAATTGCAACGGCATGTATTTTAAAACTTTTACGGAATGACCAAACATCATTTTTTATAAAATTATTGTGAAACAGTAATGATAGATTAAGTAGTGAACTCTAACCCTGGACCGAAGAAATAATTTGTTATTTTTCTTGGAATGTCTTGAAGTGCGTGTTGTTGTAATTTTTCACGGATGGAGGGAGCATATTATTTCCTCCTGTTTGGGCTTGGTCCACCTTGCCAAGTTGTTATTTTGTTCATAGGATTATTGGAATAGAAAATTACCTTCTGCTACTAATGAGCAGAATCATTCAGGACATTTGCCATTGCTGGTTGCAATTTGAGAGGGAATTCGGGATGCTGGAAGATTATGATTTTGCTGTTCAAAAGGTATCTGCAAATGCATTTTTATTTCTCTTTCCTCTCATTGTGCAGTTCTCTACTCCATGAAGCTTTCACTCCTTTGCAGAGAAAGCTCTGTTGTCTACTGCGGTTGTAAGCGACATTTGTCGAAGAAAAAAACTTTTTGCTTACTCGGTTTTATGGAGTGAGAGACGAGAACTCCATGTAGCAATTTTTGCCAAGTGTTTCTAACTTTTCCGAGTCCTGGATTATGAAGTGTTAGTACGAGTTTAATTTGCTTCTCTGTATGACCACACGAGGGTTTTTGGAGCTTCAAAATCAAGATCTATCAGTACGGTAGCATTGAGGGAATCCATTGCTCAAGTTCTTCTAAATTGTTGATATCGCACAATTCAACCTTTTTATTTATCTTAAATCCCCTGTTCCTACTTTCTTATTATCGCTTAACATCATTAATTTCTCTGAAAGATATTCGAAAGGAATATGCGGTGTGCATGTGTATCTTCCTTGAGCAAGATGTAATCTCCACTTTTAAGTTTGTTGTGTGACTTTTTCAGGTCTCTCCTCGACTGGAAGAGCTGCGCATCTTTAGATCGCAGCAAGAAGCCAAAAGTAATGCACCACAAACAGAACAGAAGCAAATTTCATCCAAGAAAGACACACGGGAAAAGAGGAAGCATGATTCAGATTCAACATATGATCAGTCCCCTGCCAAACGACAGAAGAGTGCAACTAAAGGCTTGGAGGAGTCAAAGAAGAATGGAGGCAAAGCGAAAAACACAGCTAGAGATGAAAGGAAGGGGGCGAATTCCAATCATGATGGGAAAGATACCACCACTGAACAACACAAGGAAGAAGCCGTTAAGGAAAAGCAGAAGTACACTGACCAATGCACTGCATTTATATCAAATCTTAGCTATCAGGTGAATTTTCTTCGAAGTTGCTCTGCTTTCCTTTCCCATGTGTTTTTTTTATAGTTCCTCTCCTTTCATTTGTCGGTTTCCTGCTTCCTTCAAGACTTAACCAATGCATGCCATCTTTTGTTATACGAACTGTGTCAACTATTTGGAGTTTGTTATACCTTTTGTTGCCTTTTGCAGGCCAATGATGAAAGTCTTCGCAGTTTCTTCAGTGATGTTGGTGGGGTTGCCTCCATTCGGATTCTAAAGGATAGGTTCACTGGAAAATCAAGGGTACATATCTTCCTGTTACATTACCATTACTACTGTCCTGTGATTCCTACATGATTGTTCTCTCAGAGATCAGTTTCGCGTGCATTTGGGTGCTGTACTCCCATGCTTTGTGCATATTGTGCATGCTTGATGGGTGGTTTTTTTTTTCTTCTTTTTTTTTTAACTGGGTTGGGAAAGGAAAATTTTAAAAAATAGCATCACCTTGTAGATCGAGAGGTTCTTTTTATTCGAATAAAACAAAGGATCAAGACATCCTAAATAGGAGATTCTAATCAATGGGTCAAGTTCGGCCTCCATAGTCATAGTGGTTGTCTTTGTTGATAGAGTTTAGAATGGGTAATTGTTTTTCGAGGCATTTTTTCTGAAAATGGGCCTTGTTTTCCTTAGTAGTTTGCAAAACCTTTCTCATCTCCAAAAAGGATAAAGGAAAAAAAAATGTCCTTTGCACGGCAGATTTTCTACTGCATATTTTAGTCTTGTGCTTTGGGTTTTCCTAGTCTTTGTTCGGAGTTTCGCATTAGTTGTTCTGCTTCTTTTGTCCTTCATGTGCTCTAAGATTGGCCTCGCGCTTGAATTATTTCTCAGACCTTTGACTGATCTTTTGTGTCGTGCTCGATTGGGAGCAGACAGGGATTCAGATTACACAAACCCCATTTCTGTTTGTTGTATTATATGAAAAGTGCATAATTCTAGACTTTTACTTGGATCCATACAAACATTTAAGTCATGTTCCCTTCCTATGGGCTTGGAGCAGGGGCTTGCGTATGTGGATTTCGCAGATGATGACCACCTTGCAGCAGCTGTAGCAAAGAACAAGCAGAGTTTGATGGGAAAAAAGTTGAACATCGCTCGGTCGGATCCCAAAAAAGCCAAAAGTAAAGTACCTGATGAACAAGGTAATGAAGCTCTATCCTGATTTTTTTACGAACTTCCGAAAATTTAAGCCAATTCTTATCAAATAAGAGTAGTATTGTTTTGCTTTGATTAAATTTAGATCAGTACCCTTCTCGTAGCGACCGGAAGAAAACTATGCTTGCACAAAATGTGGCTGAGTTCATGAATACTTTTCGTTTACTTCCATTTGCTCTTTCTGGTAGTGTCGACTGTTGAGACAAGGTGCTTTTCCTGATTCTCTTTTGTTCTGTAAGGTAAAAAGCCACAGGCAGAAAAGGGTAGAAGTCCGAACATCCAGCTTAAGGGGAAGAACACATTTGCAGCACCGCGGGCAATTACACGGCCGCAGACTGTTAAACCGCTTGGTTGGACAAAGCCTGAGCCGAAAGCCAATGAAGGAGAAGAAGAGAAACTGAAGTCTAATGACGAGTTCCGAAAGATGTTCATAAAGAGTTCAGACGGTGTAGAATGAAGAGTTTTTCACGAGGATGCTTCTGTCTAGGGCTGTCCTTCTATGACGAAATTTTGGTAAATAAATAACTGTGTTCTGCAGATATGTATCTATCTCACCAAATGTCCTCTAATCATCGTAGTTATTATCGCTGTCTTTTTATCGGAACAGATCTGACGTATGATGTTGCCCACGAGTCCAAAATAGCTCGTGTTATTTTGGTTCATTGAACTAAGCTGAAGGACAGAGAGTGAAAGTTGAAAGTGCCTACCAAGAGCAAGTACCCATTTGGCAGTGTTACATTGTCTCTTGCTTAAAATGTAGATTCGCCATTTTCTATCTCAGTTGTTTTTCAATTGTATGTGTCTTTAATTCCCGCCGATTCTCTTTGGTTTACTTGTTGCGAATCGGAGGTCAACGCATTCATCTTGCTCGATCAACATAAACTGTTGGTCAAGGAACTCTACGTTGTCCGCTGCGTGAAACGGTGAAAGAAATAGAGTGAGAATGCTTGGTCCTTCTGTACAAAAAGTGAGCACAAAATGAATCCAGAGATTGGGGGAGGGTTGTGGGTTGCTCCCAGCAAAGTCATTGTAATTTTGCGATCGTGAGAGTTGATGGATTATGTTTTTCTTTAGATTGTTCAAAACATAGATAAGATTGTATATTATATTTTATTCTTCTCGGTTCGTGTCTATAATGGGAATAGTTGGGTTGTCGTTGTATGCTTATGCTCCGTTCTTACATTGGTTTGAACTTCCCAGTAGTCAACAACTCAACATTGCTAATGGTTCGTATGTTCTTCAACACACTCCCGAGAAAAACGATTTTATTGTCAATACGATCTAGTTGCATCACCCAAGTGAAAACTGTGGTTTTCAAAATAACAAAGTACTATGCTCCAGATCCGAAAACAGGAACTTCTGTATGGTGCACATGGTGGAATATATTTCTTGTAGCGCATATAGATAGACCGTGGAACATCCAAGGAGGGAACAAAATGGTCCTAATAGTGGCACGTAGTTGCTGTCTCTTCCTCCATGGAAAAGGTGCCTATATGGTCTTTGCTTCATGGTACATTTTTCTCATGAAATTAAAGGAGCCCCCTACCAAGGGCACCTTGAGAGCTTTTAATTTTCTTGTAAGTACAACTTCTGATGGGGTCATATCTATTTAATGACCATCTTACCTTGACAACATTCAATGGCCTTTCTTCATGGGTTCTATGGTGTGTGTGAATGGTTCAATCCTGCAAGAATATTGGATTTGAATGGGAAGAGATGCTGTGTAAATGGACTTCAAAGTACGTACTTGGTCCGACGCCCAGTAACATTTCATCATTGTGTTAGGGATCAGATACGTAAACTTTTCTTTTTATTTTTATTATTTTATATAGTTCATTACATCTCATTACCCCTATAAAAAATACAATATGTTACAGTATTATTTTTCATTTGAAAAGTTATTGTTCATTTTTTCTTATTTTATAGTTTCTGCACACATTCCAATATATTTTTTCAATATCACATCATTATTTTTCTTAACTACATACTCTACTTTTTGATTCATACTTATATCCTATTTTGCCGTGTCTAATGTGAATGCTGTTATGCTACCTACGGACTAGCCATTTCCTTTATATTTTTTGTGCTACTCAAAAGCTAAGTTGTTTTCCGCCCCTTCCTCAAACTAACTATGCTCATATAAAACTCTGGTCAGATGTTATTGTGGTACGATCGAGTTTCAACACATCGTTAGAACCTCTCGAAATTTATCATCGTGATATTACTCTACTCCCACATCATCTTAAAATAATAACTTTCGCAATAAACCTTATAGGGAGTACAGGAAACCTTTAAAATCCAGGACCTATTTGACCTTGTAAAAAAACAAGGATAGATAAAAGCTCCAGGCTTAAATGCCCCACTTGTGGAAGAGTGAGTGATAACACACTCAATGTACAGTTAGCTCCACAGGGTCAGGAGTTGCTTTCGGATTTTCGATTCCATTTCCTTGCACGCGACGGCCTACACGACATAAGTACTCTCTATACTCTGCAGCTGTGACTTATGAGTGTGAGTATGAGAGTCTGTGACTATTCTACTCTATTCTGTTTACACACGCACGCAACATTCTCCGCAGACCGTACCACATTTCCATTTTGCATTGCTACTACTACCACCTCCACCGTGTAATATGGTCGAGTGGTAATCTCTTCGTGTCATTTAAATTATAACAATTTGATTCGATAAAATAATTTATATGTGTTGAATTAATAAAAAATGATAATTTTATCCTTACGAATATGTGAAATAAAAAAGTGAAAAAAAAAGAGAAATGATAATGAATGAGTTGATCCGATATAAAGTAAAAATATTTTGATATTTTTTATGAAAAAAATATTAAATATAAAAACATTATAATTTAAATGATACATCTAACATGTTTAAAGACTATGAACCTGTATCAAGGGTTCCATATCCTTTCGTCTTATCAAATGGGATCGAGAGAATATATATCGGATCTGGATGCTCTGTAGTTGGAGAGGGATCCTCCTGGTGCTGTTGCATTTTGTTTTTGTTTTTTTTTTTTAATAAATATTTGAAAAAAAATTAAACCTTATTAAGAAAATATCAATCCTAAAAAAAATAAAATCTAAAAAACTTAATAAAAATATATAGTCTCATAAAAAATCCAATCAAAAAATTAAAACAAACCCTAACGCACCAAACAAACGAGAACCATTGGATCAAACATCCAACGACCTCAATAACCGAATGCACATATATTATTGCTGTAGCGACAACCGATGGTCCTAATCTATTTATATCTAGCTACTAAATATACATGGTGGACTAGCATGTGTATTACCCTGGTCAAATAATAACTAACGAAAAGTTCACGCAAACGTACACGATGCTGGGCCCAATATTCATCTAAAAGTTAATTCGATGGGTTGTTGATATTTCACATACACATATATATGGAGCAGGATATTTTGACGTTAAGGTAATTCAAAGAATAATTGTTGGTTCTTATTGTGTGGACCTAAACAAAAAAATAAAAAATGGCACAGGATATTGGAAAAAAGGAAAACAATAAAAAACCATCATAAAAATAAATCCTGAGAAACCTAAGAATCCTAAATCTTAAACCTTAAAACCTTAAAAATACTAAACCTTAAACCTTTAAACCCTAAAAACCCTAAACCCTTAAACCCCAAAAAATCCTAAGAATCCTAAAAACCCTAAATCTCAGGAACCTTAAAAACTCTAAATCTTTAAACCATAAAATCCTAAAAAGCCTAACTCCTAGGAACCCCAAAAACCCAAAAATCCAAAACCCTTAAACAAGATATTGAAAATAAAAGATACAGTGTGATTATCTTAAAAAACATAGGAACTAAACAAAATAAACTAACACGAAAACAAATAAAAATAAAAATAATAAATAAATCTTAACCATTAGATTTTCTATAAATGAATGGTTAATAAATGATGCAATTGTCTAGTGTAAAAATTTCCTAACCCTATATATAGATAGGGTTTTGTATGGCTGATTTTAAATCAGCTATCGTGGCTGATTTTGTAAAGGAAAATAAAAGGATGGTTACTTTTTTTCTTTTTCTTTCTTTTTTTAAATAAAATTAGTTACTCCCTCTGTTCCAAATTATAGGTAACGGTATCAGGCACTCGGATTTATGTGTGTGTTGAATTTGTATGGAATTTGATAAAAAAAAATATTTTTTTGGTGATACTGGGGTTTACTGTAATAGTTGTGAGAGGAGATAGTGGGTATACTGTAGCAGATGATGATTATTTTGGTTTTTTTAATGTGAAAAGGTTACTATGGTATGCTGCATATATTTTGCGACGGTCCAAATAGACAAGTGTTATTTATATTATGGAATGGATGGAGTATTTACTTTTTTCTCTTCAAAATCAACAGCTGATTTAAAAGCAGCCCCGCAAATCTATATATATAGAAAAAATACGCTGACACATCAACTTTAAATTAGTTGTTTTAAATTTTATAAATTTTAAATTTCAAAAGAAGACAATTATCTTTATAAATTTGTAGAAGATACAGTTTTCTTGGTTGAATTTAATCCAACCCCTACATCCCCTATGTATATTCAACTCTGATGTGAGTAAAGGTACTCACATATATCCTCAACAATCTCCTCCTTATGTGTAAGTCCATTCACATCACTAACTCCCCTCCCTTTTGAGCTTGAATTCATGAGCCTCCTCTATCCACAAACTTAGACTTGGCCATTTGCGTATCTGATCCTACTTTGCGTTGTGCCAATGAACCATGGACTCTAATCTCACTTGTTACGATTCAGGGAAGAGTCCACGAGAAGAATCTATATCCAAACTGGGTCTGAATAGAATATATATGTAAACTGTATCTAATTATTAACCAAAAAATTTTGACTAAAAGGTGACAATCGATGAAGATAAAGTTACTTGCATATATTCTCAAATGTGTTAGAAAGCACAAGATACTAGCCCCGCAGTTTAGGAATAGAATCGAGATTCAACCCTTGTTTCTTTTTGGAACTGCTCAAACATGATGTTAGAATCGTAACAACGTACTGATTGCTTTTAAAACAGCCAATTATTTCCCTAAAATGCATTTACATATTAAAGCAAATGACTCTTAATCCGTAATCTTCTCAAGTTTATTTGTTGTGTATATATATATGTATTTGATGCACAAGTAATATTCTTGTTAATAATTAAGGGTACTTGATGCGTGCTGTCGTTTACACGTAAAATTAATATTTATGAACACTCACTTTCACTCTATATATATAGAATTAATGCAGAAGTGGAAGTAAGGGTCGAATCCACAGGAAAAATCGAAAATGTCCAACTAAATTAACTTAAAGCTATAACTATTCTAGGAATTTTGGGGGGGGGGGTGTTTAAAAGGTGATAACTAAACTAATTACTCAGAAATAGATAGAACTAAGCTAGATAGTAGGGTAGATTGCTTAGATTAGGAGAAATATAGGGATAATGGTTGAGTCATTTTGAATCACTTAGATCAATCATTGATGTTTAT
>JAOVYX010000912.1:0-72814 GCA_035668315.1 Drosera spatulata | reverse complement strand
GGGATGCAAAGACGTGTCAGGTTATGGCACGGGAGGATCGCTAGTTTGATTCACTGGTTGTGGTGCGTCTACTCAAGATAAGGTGGAGATTGTTGATGTAGCCTTAAATATCCGGAGCTTTAAGGAGTATCAGACGCGCAAACGGAAGCACAGGTGATTTTTGGACAGGGTCGCGGGCGCGACGGACCTGGATCGCGGGCGCGACAGGGTCACGGACGCGACAGTCATTTGGTCGCGGGCGCGACGGGCCTCAGGCCTATTTATGTTTGCGAACCCTATAAATAGCTTGTTTTTAGGGTTGTATTGTTAGTGGACGATTCCAGAGCGACAGAGACGATATTTTGCTGATCTCTAGAGGGTTTTGAATGCACACAAAGTGAGATTTAACGATCAGGTTCAGGAAACGCTGTACACTGCGTTTTGATAGTAGATTTCCGTTCTTCATGGGTTTTTTCTTCCCTTTCAGGGTTTTTCCCACGTAAATCTGTTGTCATTTAATTTCCTCGTTGATTTCTTTTACTTGCTGATTTATTATTCCGTTGTTTTCACATTTTGTCTCGAATTGTTATTCGCAACACGATGTTGTCCCCTAGTATAGAAGATTTAACATGTCAAGATCATAACCATCAAGGACTCCTTGTGTCTTGCACGCAGAATGCTAGATGTAGCATAAACATAAGGCGATTTTCTCGGCAATAACTTCTCGTTGCACTGTTCCAAATATGCGAAAGACAAGATATTCATAGAACGCAATAATTACAATCAAGGTTCAGAACAGAGCTACAAGCCCCAAAGGCCCTCGATTCCAAGAAGAGATGACATGGAGATTCTTGGTATCCATAGAATCCACTGTTTCTAACCACTCTAGTTCCAAGATTCCCACCATAAAGCCAGGAAAAAAGTCTCTTTGCCCGACAAGAAGATTCCACATGGATTCCAACAGAAGTTAGGTGGTGCAAGAGCACGAAACCCACCAGAAGCGAGGAAGGTCGACGCGACCAAGATGAATAAGATCAACAGAACCAATATGGTTGAAAGTGGAGTTGGCTTCCATTTAAGAGACATGTCCACAATTATCAATGTTTCCAAGGGCCCAAGCAAAAGCAAAATGGAGAACTATGTAGTATCACTTTCAGTCGTGTAAAGAAGCGTCTTGCTCCACTTATTCAAACAGTCACAAAACTCAGAAATCCATCCATCATTGGTGCATTTCATCCTCCAAATTTCACTTCATGTGTTGCAATCTTCACCTTTTTTGGCATCAATTATTGGACCTTAGAGTTTTGTCCAAGAATATACCGACTATGTTTTTGCCCTACTTGCACAGCAGTCAGCACCATTGTATCTCACAGATAGTGGACTTTGGCTTAATCTATGAGCTAAATTACTAATGGAGATAACATCATATCATGTGCTATTAATAGATTTATGTTATCTTGTATCAGATAGCAGCATCATATACTTATAAAAGAAAACAGATGATATGATTATGCGCACTCCGGGAAAAAGGGCCGTTGCTTCTACCTCTAGACTATATATTCCAAACTGGAAACATTAAAGCATTGGATTGTTATCAAACGAAAAGCCATATCTCCAACTACGGCAACTTACAAGTATTATCAGGTTGGTCGATGATGCATCACCGCCTATAGTCTCCTCGACTTCATCCGACAATCGGCCAAAACCATTTCATCTTTATACCAACTTGCAACAAAAGAGCATTGCATTTGAAGAGTTCTGCTTCGTTTGTGATCGAATTGTAAAAGGACTTTCTGAAGACACTTCACGACCTGAGAAAGGAACACCATGAAACAAATGTTAGAAAAGCATTTTCATTGCAGTCATTCTTTATATTTCACTCATCATGTGCATCAATTGCGACAAAGATCTGATGTGTAAAATCGCGTAACTGGCAAAGCCAGCGAGCTTTTCCTCACTACAGAGCCTTGTCACGTTTCATATACAACTAAGTATCGCACATGCAATCGCGTTGCTTTTCCCACAGGCCTTAGTAGGAGCAACAGTGCAATCTCATTTACAGCAAAATTTAACCGGAATTCTTTAACAGTGTTGTGCAACCCCTCGTTGTAATTGTAAGTACACTAACATATCTAGCGAAAGCTATACATGAGAGTGAAGGTACAACGATTATGACCCAAATAACATATCTGTGCAAACATTTTCCAACAACACATCCACAATCCAGAATGAAAATTCAAGCATAATCCCCATTTCCAGGTGCAATAAACTGGCATTCTAAAGATAAAGCAAGCGAAGCATCCAACGAACGATACTAGAAGCACCTTGTCACTCCTTCATGCTCCAATTACTATATCCAGCCGAGACCAAGACCCAAACCTGACTCTGACTAACAGTCTAACTCATATAGTGCATGGAACAAGTATTCCTGCTGTAAACAACAGGAAATAAATTATTACAGGAACAATTTTCACCACAAGTTTAAGATTTGAAAAATCAAATTAAAACTTTAAAAAATATTTTAAACAAATGTGTGGTAGGGAAAGTCCTAAAACAGTTTATTTTATGTTTGCAACAAGAACCATTTTTCAGTAGTAAAAAAAATTATATGAATTGACGGGTTATTGCTGAATCTATCTTTTCCTCAATTTTCTTGACATGATAACCCGCTCACATATACTCAACATAGTCAAGCCATCCTTCGCTATCATGGCCCCATCAACCTTATACCGTCCAAAAAGATAAACACGAATGCTCAATCTCTTTTGCACACACTTCGTCTCATCCTATATAGTTTTCAACAAAAAAAACATTAATAATCAAAGAGGGATGGAAGAGCTTTCAAACGATTGGGCATAAATGATTAATGATAACCAAACTTCTCTACAGATCGAATATCAAGAATGAAGCCCAACCTTTCAACGGCTTGATCAAATCAGCGAATTTAAAATTATTGGTATAAAAATTAACGTATAATAATGGATTATAGACCCAAAAGAAGGCCCAATATTATTAGACCAAAAAGGTTTATTAGAAAGACCAGATGACACATCATTAATAGTTAAATGAACTATCTCCTAAGGAGGTAGCAGATATCAACCATGCAAAGGATCAATAATATCCTATAAATATTCTCATTTTATAATAAAAAAAGTAATCTTTCTGGGATCGACTCTGCAGTCATTTACTGTGCTGTTTGAAATCCTACTGACTTAAGCATCGGAGCCGGTCCCCGAGAAAAACCTCCTCGGACCCGACTAACTGGTCTGTTGTTTCCTGATGTAATTGTAAGCCAAGAGAACGGACCAGAGCCCATCAATAAAAATACCACCACATACATACCTGGTCTCACAAACCCAGGCTCCTTACTCTTTTTCCACACTAACATTTTGGTGCCTACCGTGGGGTCTCGATTTAATGACTCGAAAGAGTCATAACACTAAAAACATCGAACAGACCCATAGTACAAACCAATTTCAACTCGATCTTCCTTCCCGATCAGCAAATATGGTCGGGATAGTGACAGGTCGGGTGGAAGAGGTTTAAGAACCTTAAGCACAGCAGGATTTTATCACAACTGAGATATTGGCTACACTCTATGCCTAAATGGAGAATCAGGCTACTACATTTATGAGAACAATAACCGATCTCATAAATCAAAGGTTGTCCCTACAAGGGGCAGGACCTAGCAACTATAACGCCAACCCGATAGCCGACTTGAGGATCCCCCTTCCCGATGCTCCACCACCTAGAGACTTCGAGATCTGCAGAATCGAAACCAGGCGTTGGTGAAAGATCGGAACCGAGTGTAGGCCGAAGGACAGGGCGAGTCAAATCGACACACTAAAGAGGACCTTAGGAGCCTTATCAACTTCAAGGTTTCTGTGAGACGATCTCGAGAGTAGGGTTTAAGAGGAAGAGAAGTCCAAAACCCTCGTGGAGAAACCGGAGAGCTAGAAAGAAAGGTGGAAGAGCTCTTCCACATGATGAGAGATGGAGCTCGGGGCTCGGGAATGAAACGAGGAACCGGTTTGAGAATAAAGACTCCATTCACCGAGGAGATCAACCAAAAGATACACCATGAAAGGTTCAAGATGCCCACTTACGAACCCTACATTGGGATCGGGATCCATTCGATCATGTGCAAACGTTTTGGACCTCCATGAACCTAAGCGACGCAGAAGATGCAATCATTTGCAAAGGCTTTCCGACTACCTTACGAGGACCTGCCCGGGTTCTATCTCTTCCTTTGAGAAACTTGCAAGAGCTTTTACCACTCAATTCATTAGCAGCAGGAGGATCTAGGTGACCTCGAACCACCTGTACGAGATGAAGCAAAGATCAGGGGAGAGTTTAAGGGCCTATATGCAAAGATTCAACTCAGAGGTGGTGCGAATCAAACATGCCGAGGAGACTGATATTTGCAGGGCGTTGATTCAAGGTCTTGAGAATCAAAACCTATCTTACGACTATAGTCATAAGTTTTTCTGGAAGTATACAACTCTTATGACAAAAGTCAGCAAGCATGTGACAGACAAGACGATAATGGCAGCTCAAAATAGATTTAGAGAGACCCGTGGAGAAATCACGAGGGAACAAAATCGAGATGATTCCTCCCGATCTCGTGATAGGGATGATAATCGGTCTCGGGATGGAAGAGAAAATCGGGGGTCCCCATCTCGGGGTGAGAAGAAAAAGTAGAAGTCTAAAAAGAAGGGTACCGGGTACAAATAGCACACCCCCATAAACACTTCAAGGGAAGGGGTGTTGTTCGTACCTTGGGCGAAAAAACTTTTGATAAAGGAGCCCGAGAAGTAACGTTTCAGAGGGAACAATTGGGACATCATAAAGTACTGTCTTTATCATCAGGATCACGAACACGATACCGAGGAGTGCAGGCACCTCCAGGATGTCATCGAAGAGCTGATCAGAAAGGGGGTCCTGAAAAGGTTTGTGGCTGATCGGGATCCTCCAAAAGGACCAATCTCCACAAAGACTTAGGGAAAGGACCCGTATCCCATCAAGATGAGATAAGGGGACAAAGCAACGTCCGAGAATCGATGTGATATCCAAAGGAGTGACCCCACTTGAGTATAGTGACAGTCCGGGGATCGCCGAACTAGGCATCTCAGCTGAGCCTAGGAAGAAAGGCAAAAGGGCCCGGGACGATCAACAAGTTGAGGACGGTCCGGAAGATTGGGCAGGGATCACATTCTCTTATGATGATGCGCTGGTCCTAGCCGTTCATATCGGGGAGTTCAACGTAAAAAGTGTCTTGGTTGACAACGGGTCATCCGCGGACGTCTTGTACTATACGGCTTATAAGAAGATGAGTACTATGAGCGATAAGGACTTGAAACCTTTCAAAACCCCATTGGTCGGATTCACGGGAGGAGGGTCTGTCTATCCGAAAGGTTATGTAACCTACTAATGGTACTCGGAGATGAGATCAGACCGAAAGCCCATAACTGATGGAGAAGCTCGATAATATCCTATAAGAGGGGGAGAAGGAGAAGTTCTTCCAAGTGGAGGTTCTCTCAAAGAGCCCGAACGGAAAATACTCATACGGTTTCTAAGGGAGAACTCGGACATCCTTACTTGGGGACCCGAAGACATACCTGGGGTAGATTCAAGTGTGATCGTACATCGACTCTGTGTCGACCCAGATGCAAAACTGATCAAACAGAAGAAAAGAAGTTTCGTCCCCAAAAGGAACAGAGCAATTGCTAAGGATGTCGAGAAATTACTAAGGGTGGGCTTCATGAGGGAAATTGCATATCCAGATTGGTTGGCAAATGTGGTTAGGGTGAAAAAAACAAACGTAAAATAGATGATGTGTGTACACTTCAGATCTAAACTGAGCAAGTCCAAAGGATTGCTATCCTCTCCCCCAGATAAATCAACTCGTCGACTCCTTCTTGAGGTACAAACTATTATCATTCATGGACGTGTTCTCAGGATTTAACCAGATTTAAATAGTTCTCGAAGATGAAGAAAAGATATCCTTCATTACAGAGGACGGGATCTACTACTACAAGGTTATGCCCTTCACCTCAAGAGTACGGGAGCAACCTATCAGAGGTTGGCAAACGATGCTTTTGGTCTTCTGTTAGGAGGTATCATGGAAGTTTACGTTGATGACATGCTAACCAAATTGATAGAGCCCTAAGAACATGTGAAGTAATTGGGGAAAACATTCGAAATCTTGAGGGACTATAATATACGACACAACCCAGCCAAATGTGCCTTTTGGGTCGGATCCGAAAAGTTCTTAGGATACATGATAACAAGTCGAGAAATAAGACAAACCCAACAAAGATGCAAACCGTCCTCGACATGAAAACCACACAGACCAAAAAAGAAATCCAAAGGCTGGCCGATTGTCTCGTTTCACTCGGGAGATTTCTCTCTCGGGGATCAGAGAGGGTACTACCTTTCTTCAAAGCCCTGAGGGGAGCATCAACCAATCTGGGATGATCACCGGATTGCCAAAAGGTCTTTGACGAGATCAAAGATTTTCTAAGGCAGATCTCACTCCTCACGAAACCTGTGATCGGGGAGAGACTTGATGTGTATTTAGCAGCCTCCCCCGATATGATTTTAGTTGTCCTGCTCCGAATTGAACACGAAAAATAGAAACCGGTCTACTTCGTCAACCAGATACTCCAAGATGCAAAAATCCGGTATTCCAAGATTGAGAAGCTGGAGTTGGCACTCGTCCATCCTACCCGAAAGGTAAGACCTTACTTCCAAACCCATCCTATTATGATGGTTACCGACCAACCCCTGAGACAAGTGCTTCACAACCCGAACATGAATTTTTTTTAAAAAAAAAAATAAACAAACACTGGCGTGCTGTTTCATTGAAGTGACGCATTGTTTCAAACAGAGCGTCAGAATAAAACTAAATAATGCGTCAATTCAAATGCAACAAATCCAAAAACAAAAAAAATCAATTAAAACAAAATTTATAACATGATATCCATAAAATTAAAAACATTATTACATAGTATCCAATATGATTTCTTTTTCAGTTTTTAAAAAAAAAACCAATAATTAAACACTTGCGTATTGTTTTGTTTGAGTTAGTTCAAATCCAACGAATCCAGAACCCAAAAAAAAAAAAAAAAACAGCAAAAACAAAAAATCAATCAAACTCATTCTTAAAACTAAATTACTCTAACCCAAATCAATAGATTAGAGTCTTCAATCACTAAAAACGATGAAGGAGTAATGATTTTGTAGTTAGGATTTTCAAAACGATCGAAATCGAATTTTAGATAAAATTGAAAGATTTGAGATGTTTTGCAGATGGAAATCGATTGATTTGTGTGTGAAAGATCAAATAGGAGTGATTAGAAACAAATTTGATGAGTTTTTCTTGAGATTTAATGAATTGAAGCATTTTGGTTACGCGCGGGGCTGTTTGTTTTGGTGAAAATACAAATTGTATCAAACAGGAATTATTTCTCCGGGGCTGTTTTGCGTAATATTTTGAAAAAGGTGTATCATAGGGAAAATTTTTGTTTTTATTTATTTAAATAAAAAGGATCTTATGCAATAAATTTCATTTTATTGAACGGTCGAGATTAAATCTTAATGATATTAAATTTAACCTAACTATTTGATCAAAATTAAAAAAAATTCGAACAATCATATCTATAATCCCATCATCACCCCAATTAAATATAAATTTTAATATCACAAAACTAACCTAAAATATTTGGATTAGATGAAAAAGTATAATTATCATATATACGAAATATTTCACAAAGAAATATAAAAAATACTTACAATTTTATACTTCTATATGAAATTATCATTAAGTAATTACTAATAATATTATCTATCAGGATATTATATTAACTTTTTTTCACAACATGATCATTATTTTTTTTGTTCTCATACATTAATACAGACGGACGACTTTTCTATTTTATTTTATAAGTCCTGTTTTACAATAAATTTTTCTATCTCTATCTTTTAATTTAATCTAATAATCAAGATTGAAGACTAATATAAATAACGCAGGAAGATCATAATACTTAAATCAGTTTATAAAAACAAACCTATTATCAAGTTCAATATATAATAAATTATATTAACGTAAATTTTTTCATGACAAACCATTTCGATAACAAACGATATGACGAGACATTATTGTCATTTAAAAATTTTAAGGGATAATCAAATTGTTTTATTTTATTTAAACCAACAAAATATTATCCAATTAATTTCATTTTATTGAACGGCTGAGATTAAATCTTGACGATATTAAATTTAACATAAATATTTGATCAAAAATTAAAAAATTCTGAACAATCATATCTATAATCCCATCATCACCCTAATTAAATATAGATTTTAATATCTCAAATCTAACCTAAAATATTTGGACCAAATGAAAAAAATATAATCATCATATATACGAAATATTTCGCAAAGAAATATAAAAATTCTTAAAACTTTATACTTCTATATGAAATTGTGATTAAGTAAATATAATCTTATCTATCAGGATGTTATATTAACTTTATTTAACAATATGATAATTATTTGTTTGTTCTCATACATTAATACAAACGGACGAATTTTCTATTTTATTTTATAAGTCGTGTTTTATATTAGATTTTTCTATCTCTATCTTTTAATTTAATCTAATAATCAAGATTGAAGATTAATATAAACAACACAGAAAGACCGTTATACTTAAATCAATTTATCGAAGAAAAAAGAAGAAATAAATTATAAAGTTCAATATATAATAAATTATATACCTGTAAATTTTTTTCGCGATAAACCATTTCGATGGCAAATGGTATGACGAGATATTATTGTTATTTAAAATATTAAGGGATAATCAAATAATTTTATTTTATTTAAAATAACATGATCTTATCCAATTAATTTCATTTTATTGAACGATCGAGATTAAATCTTGACGATATTAAATTTAACCTAACTATTTGATCAAAAGTTTAAAAAATTCGAACAATCATATCTATAATCTTATCATCACCCAAATTAAATATAAATTTTAATACCGCAAATCTAACCTAAAATATATGGATCAAATGAAAAAATATGATCATTATATATACGAAATATTTGACAAAGAAATATAAAAAATCCTTAGAACTTTATACTTCTATATGAAATCGTCATTAAGTAATAATAATCTTATCTATCAGGATATTATATTAACTTTATTTCATAACACGATAATTATTTTTTTGTTCTCATACATTAACACAGACATAAGAGTTTTCTATTTTATTTTATAAGTCGTGTTTTACACTAATTTTATTTATTTTTATTCAATCTAATAATCGAGACTGAAGACTAATATTAACAACACAGGCAAATCATAATACTTAAATGAATTTATCGTTAAAAAGATAAAAAAATAAATTATAAAGTTCAATATATAATAATCTATATACCTGTAAGTTTTTTTTCGTGGCAAACCATTTTGATAAACGGTATGATGAGACATTATTTTCATTTAAAAGTTTTAATGGATAATCAAATAATTTTATTTGATTTAAACTAACCGGATTTTATCCAATTAATTTTATTTTATTGAATGATCGAGATTAAGTCTTGACTATATTAAATTTAATCTAACTATTTGATCAAAAGTTAAAAAAAAAATCCAAACAATTATATCTATCATCCCATCATCACTCCAATTAAATATAAATTTTAATATATCAAATCTAACCTATAATATTTGGATCAAATGAAAGAATATAATTGTCATATATACGAAATATTTCAAAAAAAATAAAAAAATCCTTAAAACTTTATACTTTCATATGAAATCGTCTTTAAGTAATTATAAATAATCTTATCTATGAGGATATTATATTAATTTTATTTCACAATACGATAATTATTTTTTTATTTTTATATATTAATATAAACGGACAAGTTTTTTTATTTTATTTTATAAATCATGTTTCGTATTATATTTTTTTATCTTTATTTTTGAATTTAATTTAATAATCGAGATTTGGGTCAATAGTCTAGTGCAAGCGGATTAACCCACGGTATTTGGATAGAGGATTTGGGCTTTTAAAACATTCGTTTGCCCATTATTGTTTGATAGACCAGACAGGCCCAAACCGATGTGCAAATTCACAAGTTACTAGCCTGAACCAATAATGGACCAGATGCAAAGCGACAACAATGGATCAAATGCACATCACTTGATTAATCCAATTGATGAAATATAGATAATCCTCTCAATTCCTGTTGCTTTTTAAATCCATGGCGTTTGCCAGTGTGGAACAAATCACACGCATAACTTATTAGTATTATTAACAAAAATAAAAAAAATTGTAAGGATTATTTGTTTCATTTCTTCAAGTTATGAATTACAATAAACCTTTTGTTCGTATGTTCAGGTTATGTATAATTATTTAATCTGTTTTTACCATATATAGAAAGTGAGACATGATATTATCATTCCGCATCTTTGATAATGTTGTGTATCAACTTTATTTGCGATATAGTTTTGAGTTGTTATATAACAAAAGCAATCAGTTCAAATTTAAAGCAAACAGTCGGGTCGTGCAGGAACCGTTCACTCATATAATTTAATTATATTCCTCATTGCTTCATTGCTTTTTAAGTTAACTCTCACAGCTCCTTAATTTGGTTCTAATATAATAATAATAGTTTATTAATTTTTATCATTTTTAAAATAATTACTTGTGAACTTCTTTAGTTAAATATTTTATAAATTTTGTTGTTAAGATTATATTTCGGATAATTTATTAATTATAACATATCTGATTATTATTATTATGAATAATATTATGTTAATTGAGATTATTGAAAAGGAGTATTAAATTTTAGGATGAATTACCTAAAAAAATAAAAACTTGACAAAAATATCAAAAAGATACACAAGGAATCTAAATTAAAAAAATATACAACTCATCCATCTTATTTAAAACCCTAATCCCACCATAACCTCTACCATCACCCAACCGTTGTCATAATCTTCGTTGAAATCCGACCACCGTCGTCGAAATTTTTATCGGAATCCGGTCACCGTCGTCGAAATCCGACCGGAATCTGAAACGTTGTCGGAATCTGATCACGTCGTAAGAATATAAAACAGAGTGTCTAAATAAAATCAAAACAGAAGACATGATAAAAAATGAAATTAGAACGTCAGTAAAAAAAATAAAACAAAGCATCAGCACAAAAATGAAACAAAGCGCCAGTACAAAAATGAAACAGAGCGCCTGAAACAGAGCATATGAACAAATAAAATAGAGCGTATGTACAAATAAAACAGAGCACATGTAAAAAAATAAAACAGAGAAATCAACAATGAATCATAAAACAGAACCCATGTACAAAAGAATCTTAAACAGCATACCATAGAATCACTTACTCTCGACAATTGCCTCGTAATAAATCATGAATAGCATTTTGTTCAGTAGGAAAGCGATAATCTGTTCTATTAGTACCTACAAAGAAGACAGAATATCAAACAAAATGGTTTTCTTGCTACATGAAATATAACTGATGGCTGAAATGAAGACTCCATATACTATGGTAGTCTTGTAAATTCTAATTCGATATCGAAGTCAGAGTAATACGAAAATGGTACCCTATCTTCTTGGCTACTGTCTTCTTATCCTTCTTCCTCTTGAAAATCTTGTCAAGCAACATATGGAAAAAATGCCCAAATGGTTCAAAATAAGCAGCTCCAAATAGCTGCATCATAGAACGTTTGTAATTACACTACAAATCGATCAAGCAGGAGTTTGCAAGCATCACGTGCCAGATCTCATTCTCATATCATTGAAATCTACATCTTCATTTGACTTATGTCCCTAACACTTGAAGCTCTATACACGAAGAAAGACCAGATAAATTTACAAGTATCTTATTCTCATGCTCTTTGGTAAAATCAAGAAGGTGGTCTATAGGATCTAGATCCAAACACATAAGAACTTCATGGAAATTTTTAGCAAGACATACCCCCAAATCAACTCTTACCCACAAAAATCTAATCCCTAAATCCAATTATTTCAACAAAGAAAAATCAATCTATAGATCTCGAAATCGAAGAGCAACAGTAACCGATAGTCGAATCAAAAACCAGATCGACTCTAACAACAATCAACGACTTCGAATTCGAACTAGACACAACAGTACATGAAGTCCGATGTGCTCAATTCATGCTCCGATTCGAGTCAAATTGAACCGATATTCAATCTAAAACAATGAAAAAAATCTCTGAATCAATGATTGGCTCATCTGAGATGGAGAAAATTGAGGCCGATCGAGAGAGGGTGAAGAGGAGAGGTCGATCAACAATTTATGTTGATTCATAATTTATAGGAAAATAATATGATATTAATTTTTATGAAAAAGACATTATCCAATTTAGATTTTAAGTTTATTATAATCATATAAATTTTTTGTTTGATAATTTGTGATGTTAACTTAAAATGTAAATTAAAAACAACATGAATTATTTATATTTATATTTATATTTATATTTTTTAAATTTTATTTATAATTTTTATTTTTTCACACAGATTCGAAACATATTGGTTTTATGGAAGATGGAGAGTCAATTTATATTAAATATATTTAATTTGGATTTTAGTCATTAAATGAAAGGCCAATCAAATTTGGTGTGAAATAATACTAAAGTTTGATACCAAAAAAAGTTAATATAATTTTATATATTTACATAGATTATGTCGATCAGATGAACTGTTACAAAACACGACTGATGTCTTGAATTGATGTTTATAATTGCTTTGGCTTTGGTTTTAATAGAGCATCTTTTCCTCAGTCTATTCCATTTTGAATAACTGTTACGTTTAGTTATTATATGATTGATTTCGTTGAAGATACATCATAGAAAGATTGATTATTTGGATTATTTTTCATGTTGAGTCAATATTATTGTGGTGAAAAATCATTGACAATTAAGTAGTCATTATGGGTTATTATACATTAATGTATGACCAATCAAACTTGTACCAAATTTTGATACCAAGAATGATTAAATTTGCTTTATATATATAAATAGATGGATGTTGTTTCCTCGAAAAAATGTTGCTACATATTATTACATGAAAACAACATTATACTAACAACAAAATAAGGAATAAAAATCTAGGACCAAAGTTTATCTCAATAAATTTTGTTCCTAATTATGTCACGATTTTGTCGCGGGAGGGTGTATTTTCGTACCATGAAGAGTAAATTGCACCCACCTCTCCGAGATAATTCTGTGTAAAAAGTCGAACTCCTACCTCATGTAGTCCTAGCTGCTAACTTACTTTATTTTTAATTCTCCTTTGTTTATGAAAGACCTTTTAATCAATTTTTAATCGAAGAAATATATATTTCAAAATAACATATTGAACATGTAGGTTCAACATCACATAACCTCTATCAGTAACGAAACAGAAAAAATAAGACATGCTTTTGCGCATTATGCACATATGGATTGGAGCCTTTGAGGGAATCTCTTTTGGGCATCATGATAATGCAAATCATGCAAACCACCCTCAAAAAAGGTTGAACAACACCCAGTGCAAACATGACCCATTGGATCACACGCTAAATGTCTAAACCACATCATCCTCAATTATTCATTTTATCAATTCAGATGACTCAAAATCAACCAAGATTAGTCGTTTTTTGGATGCAAAGACTCATCAGGGGAATATTGGACCATATATGTTATTGATACAATATAAAGTATGTTACTCTATGTTTCACTACATGACATTATTTGATTAACATACTCATTGCTGTATATGATTCATTTGGGACCCTTTGTACGTGTTTGGTTCGCGTGCAAAAATATTGCAAAATGGTTAAGCATGTTGGTCGGTTTGGGTTCATTTTCTAAGGAGCTTGAGAAAAGAATCACAACCCTGAAGCGTGCACTTATTCTTTGAGCTTTCTATGCACTCTGATCACGAATTCGAAGAAATCTATTCAGTTTATCGAAACTGATAAGCGGTCATGTTTATGCCATAGTCTAAACCATGAATTAGCACAGATTAACAAAAAATCACTACGTGATCCTTGATAATTTCTGAGATGAGAGCTCTGTTTAATGGAGACATCCTCAAAAATTGATAAAAAAATCAATCTGATATATGATCAATTTCATTTCAATTCTAATTAGTATTACATTTAATCATTTTGAAGTATAAATCTATAAAGTTGGTATTACGACACGTAAGAAAATACACGGATTCACAGAAAATCATAGAATGAGCTTCGACCTAGCTAACCTAGAGATCATGCATGATTGGTTCCATGATTGATAAAGAACTCTCAGCGATCCTGGAAACATTGTCTTATACCATCTAATTAGCGGCGTTGGTTGCAAACCAAAGACTAATAATCACATATTCAAATTACATGCGCATGTGGGCATACATATAATAGAAGTATAGTTTGTAAAGCAAAGCCAATAAAATTAAATTATGCAAAGAGTTTGGTGACTAGTGATACTCAAGCCACCCCACGCCACGCCGCTAAGTGACCCTTGTTTTTCAAAAAGTGGACAAAAGAAATTGGAAGTCTTGCCTGTAAAGAAACTGATCATACATGGATATCATTAAATAATTTCTTGGCTATTATCACGATCACATGTATAGTGATCATTGAAGTGCTTTGCTTTCATGTATCGTAATCTAACTTGGTGCGAACTATATATGTTTAAGTGTCACCTTTTTTCATGATTATCTATTCTTCGTGCAATGGTGTAGAAATGGAGAAATGTACGAACTATACATTGGCAGCATCGGATTATTTTTCATGTCGCGTTAATCATCGTTTATAGCTTATACGTCGAACTATAAGTTTTCTTGGAAGGTTATAAGTAGAAGAAGTTGATCCATTGAAAATCAAGGGAAATTAATTAGGAGTACTTTGACCAATTTTCAGCGGAGTAAAAGCTCAAGATTTTTTCTTTAAATATACTCCGTATGAGTTATGATAGAAGATTATTTACAAGTTCAATAACTGTTACATTATTAGTGGCCTATATTAAACAAGTACGATTCTCTAGGAAGTGTAACTTTTTTTTGATAAAGTGCGTGCATGTGCTTGAACCGATTTTGTCAACTGTTCTAATGGACTAGTATTGAGGGGCACTAAAACGTGCAACAGTCTGCACTCTTTTACGTGGATTATGCACTCTAGTGTTCTTTTAAACACTTCGACCGGTTACATACTTAAGAATTAGAGGATATATCACCAAATTCCGTGAAATCTAGAGATGCATCGTTAAAGTACATGGAGTTCATAAATATCCAATGAACATGGGAGAATTTTACTAGTTCATTGAGAACGTAAAATGAGCAGAATTGGAACAGTTCGGGATGTACAGTCTTCATAGATCACTCTTTACAAACAAGTTCGTTAAATTGTATTCCTTCCATCCCATAATATAAACAATATTTGTTTATTTTGGTCGTCTCAAAATATATGCAACATATCATATTTAATAACATTTTCACATAAAAAAAATAACAAAATAATCATCATAACTACCATCTCCTCTCACAACTGGTACAATAAATCTTATTATCATCAAAATAATGTTTTTTTTTATCAAATTCCATAAAAAATCAACACATATAAATTTGTGTACTAGATCAACTCGTTACCTATATTATGGGATAGAGAGAATATTCTCCATCAAAACTTAAAAACGTACAAAGGAATTTCACGTTAACATAAATTTCTTATCCGAATCAAACCGTTTTGTTTTAATGATAGATAAACAATATTTATTTGGAAAGCGAACTAAAATTTCTCTTGACAAACCGAATATAGGTCTTGACTCTTGACACATCAAATTTAGATACGTCTAATTAAAATGAACAATTAAGATTAAACGTTATGAGAATTTCAAATCATAACTGTTGACAAAAAACTTATCATCATAAAATTAGACCAAATCTCAAAAAACTTATCATCATAAAATTAGACCAAATCTCAAAACACAGTTTCATAATGTTTTAATGTAAATTGTCTATCTTAAATAAGTTGGTCTAAACCTAAGTGTGTCAACACACTTGTGTCATTACTTAAAATATTAAACTCACAAAAACTAAATCTGATCCGATATTTCCATCACCATACTACATATGTATCTACCCTTTAATTTTCCCATTAAAACACTCCCATAACTCCCATCCCCAAACAACAAAAACGCCTCTCCGAACTCCACCCACACTCCCCAAATCACACACACACACACTCACACAATAGCCGCCTCTTTCTCCGCCGCCGCAATGAAACGCGGTCAAAGCCGGCGCACCCCATCAGCCGACCTTCTGGTCTGTTTTCCGCCTCGAACCCACCTCACCAGCATTCCCATTCCCAGCCCCGCCAGAGCCAGCGGCGACTCCATTATCCCCACCACTCGCCGCCGTCGGCGCAGCAACAGCATCGGCGGAGGTGGGTCGATCATCCACGCCCGCCGTGCCAGCGGCGGCGACGGACAGAAAAACAACAGAGAAGATCAGTTCTCGGAGCCAAGTAGTCCGAAGGTCACGTGTTCGGGACAGGTGAAGGGACGGAGACGGTCGGGGAGTAATTGTCGCGGATGGACCTCCTTCATGCGGGAAATCGAGAGAGTTCATTCGGAGAAAAAGGAGCAGAAGAAGAAAAGAGGGAGTTGGGGGGATTCATTTGGGATCAAGAAAGATGTGTTGCAGTTCTTGTCATGTTTGAGATCGTTTAAATTCGATTTTCGATGCTTGGGGTCCTTACATGGGGCCGCGATCTCTTCTGAAGATGAAGATGAGGACGAGGATGGAAGAAATCGAGAAAACGTAGCTGTTGGGGAGGATGTGTTGTCGAGGTGGCTGATGGTGTTGAATGAGGATGGGGAAGATAATATTGATGATCGAGGATTGGATATGAAAGTTGATCGTGATGATGGGATGAGGGATGAGGATTGTGCAATGCAGGCGCCACCGGCGAGTGCTTTGTTGTTGATGAGGTGTCGGTCTGCTCCGGGGAGGGGGTGGGGCGATGAGAGACGAGAGAAGTTGGATTTGAAAAAGGAAAATGGCAAGGAATTTGAGGAGGAGAAAGAGGAGAAGAAGGAAGAGAGGAAGAGTTTGGAGATCTTGATGAGATATGATGCTGGTTTCGGGAAACTGTCGTCGGATATTGCCAAGGAGAAGTGGGTTCTTGGTGGGTTTCAGGATCCGTTGTCCAGGAGTCGGAGTTGGAAAAGATGATCAATGTTTACTAGCGTAATTCTATGCATCCTTCTGCATACAATTACACCCCAATTTCTTACAAAATTGTACCTAGTGTGTTGTTTTCTGCCGAATACAGAACACAATCTAGGTTAACGGATTCAGCCACCGTGTGATATCAGTCGTAGTCACTCAAGTCATCTGCAGATTACAGTTCACATTCTTCTCCTTCATGGTTCTTTCTCCTTTTCGGTTTCTTTTCATTCGTTGTTTTGTGACGGAGGAATACTCTGCGCACTTTCTTTTCCGTGTTTGCCGCGTGATATGTCTCCATCGACAAGCGGGTTGAAAAGGATAAAAGTTGCTTGTATTTCATATGGTGGCATATATAGAATCACATGGAAAAGAGTCGTAAGTGTGATAGTAATGCTGTATGTGGGTAAGTTCCTCGGTTCCTGGTGTATAGAAAAAGGGAACTGATTAGGACACACAAGCTTGTTAGGCACTTTCCTGTGTTGAATGAAACCGCTGGTTTATAAAATGAATGCTTTAACCAAGCAATGCTGCATCTTTCTTATGTTATACCTCAAGTTGTGACTACCTTTCGCTGTGATTAAGGTGATTTAGTGTTGGTTGTAAAAAGGAATTAATCCAGTGATAAATCGTTCATCTCTTTCATTTTTTCTAACCGTAAGCTCAAGATTTCGACATCGTAAGACATCAAGAAATAATTTCTTTATATAAAAATAAGAATAAAGTTATGTATATCATTTTATATTACAGAGATGTTTTTTTCACATCCTACATAAGACGAGATTATATGCATATGCTCATTTCCATTCCTTTCGATTTAGCGTTGCTTGTATGATCTGTTTATTGCTTTGTTTGTTTGAATCATTCATAAGGCAATTATGCAATGAAATGATATGCATGCACATCTCATTATTTGGAATATGAAGTTTGCTTTGACATGTCTTGCTCTACTGTCGCTACCAAACAGTACGGTACGTAATTGTTCGTTGAATCCTCACATCGAAGCCCGTCATGTCTACTCCCTCATCTTTCAATCCATTGTTGGTGCATATATGCAGGGAATGAATGAGCCCTGCAGCTTGATTGAACATCTCATCAATTGAAGGAGACAGATCTTCTCTGCCTGTTCTCCTCCATCTATACTCCTATTTTGGTGGCTCGGCAGCGTAGTGATGGTAGACTTCAAAATTCTCAAGTTATGGGAGAATGTTAACGATATTTTTTTTGACATTTTTTTTAAATAAACACTTTAATCGTAGGCGTCATCATGTGTTCTGAAGATAGATCCTCTGAGAGTATCGAACAAAGTGTATGTTGTACTCTCCATCTAGATTTGCCAGGTATGGCATGATCGCATGGATCACATTATTACGCTGACCTGAATTATGGGCCAGGAATTCAATTGTGACTACAGTTATCTCTACTCATTTAATTTGTCTAAAATTGAACGTATCATCGATTTATTGTTGCAGTTACACATTAAAATTGTGAAGAAAGTGCAATGTTTTCCCCCCGCAGAATCTGACATGAATAAATCCGTGGAGGGGGGAGAAACAGCAGCATGGTATGGAGAGTGGACCGCAGAATGAATTTATATTTGTCCGATTCTGGTTGTCGGTGTGTTTGTGTATCAGTGTATGTTCTTTTCTGGGCCTTTCACGATTTGGTTTCACCTGACAAGCTTGTGGCAATGCAAATGGAGTTCAAGTTGCCGTCTGCATATGTGGGGGTAGCACTGTACTATTTCGGCAATATAAATGAGCACGACAAAGCATTGAGTGAGAGAGTTCTCTAATAATCTATCAAATCAGTAATTATGATTTTATAATCGGAGATATGGAGTTGATTTTAAATCAACTAATATGCGTGGATCTTTATACGTTCTATCATAACAAATTGTGTTTGTAGTTTAAAAACGAAGGGTCCTTTTACTTTTGATTTTGTCAATGTTGATGCATTGAAACTTTGCAAAATAAAATGACTTGATACAACATTATCAAGATGATAAAGAACAATATAATAGATTACTCAACATTAACAACCAGTTTGACGAAGCTGCCAATTTTCATAGGAGCAATATCTAGTCATATGATCAGAAAAATAAGTACAAACTGTATGTAATTTTTGTGAAATGTATGATCCAAAATCTGAATCTAGAAAGAAAGATGATATGCATGTTAACTTTTCTATCTAACGAGCATATAAGGAGAGAATGTGGAGATCGGAGATCGAATCTATGGTTTAATTAATCCTGTTGGAAAATGTTAGTTATGGTGATACTCCAGTCATTCTAGTGTAGTCAGACTTTAACTCATGTAGTGTGATGATAAAATATTATTATTTTTATAAATTTATCATGAATATAAATGATAATTTAACTTATATATTTTAGTCGAATATGTGTTATAGGATGATATAAAAAAAACAAAAAATTTCAAAATATAATATTTTATAGACTGATTATAATCATCATAGTTTAGTTATGAAACCATGTCACATCGTGTCACCTTAATTAAAATGTTTCTTCCTTCCACGAGGTTTTTTCTGTAAGTGTACGCCATCTTAATGTAATTTACATTACATCATAGGATATTATCGAGATATTATTTTTCTCTCATTTATAATCATGTATCAAACTAATACAATAATTAAGGGTCCGTTCGGTATCTTTTTTTTTCCTTTCGTTGTATTTGTCGATGAAACAAAACTGTTTGATATTATTTTTATTTTTTATTTTTTAAACGGATAAAACTTAGGTAAAAAATAAAAAAAATAAAAAAAAGATTTTTTGTTTCTATTTTCTATTTCATATGAATATAATATTTAAGATTCCATTACATAAAATCATTTTATGTATAAAATGATTTTGATTTTTGTAACATCCCCAACATTCCGCGCGGAAAACACGTGAGCGTTATGTTGTCACGGACCCGGTCTGTGACAAGGCTTAACAAAACGAATGGGTTTCAGGGGTACAGAAGTTAAGGAACTATGAACAGTAACGGAATTCATAACTTACAGTCCCAAATACCTGTTTAGTTACAACATTAAAACGGAAGGTATGTAGATCGTTTATTACATTTAAACGATATAGACATCTGATCTGCCATAATATCCAAAGTACATGGATTCATCTATATACAAGCAAGCTCTCTCAAAGAGCCTTTCAGGTGCTGTTGCGGGCATACCTGCAATTGAAAAATATAACCGTGAGTTAATAAAGCTCAACAACCTCAGGTGTATGAATCCCAATTACAGGGAACTTTCGCTAACGGCTATGACGACTGCCGAAAATCCCTAAAACATTTTTATATATATAAGAAAATATGGACATCATATCACACAATATCGTTTCTCATTTCTTTACATGACTTTGTATCGCTTTTAAGAGTCATTCCTTTCTTTTGTAGAAAATTATGGTTCATGACTCGACTCAAAAGCAGCGACAACTCCAAGGATATGACCGACTCGGAGTACAAAGTTAAGATAAAGTGTCAATCGTCATCCGGGCTACCCAATAGATTTGGTATATTCGCATCTGCCTACTCTGTGCGTCGTCTTGCACCTCTTATGCGCATTCAATATGGTATCGTTGCCAGCATTGAGATAATTTGGGCCTCCTTGCAGAGAGCAACCCGTGGCCCCGTCACAACGGCGTAAAAGCCGCTGCATGGATGCAAAGAGGATGGGGGATGCCCATCGCTCCCTAGTTAGTTCTCACCCATGACGATGACTCAGATGATAATACAGGAGTGCAATGACTCAAACCCAAGCCATCAAGGCTATTCAAAGAAAAAGATGATCGCAATGGATCGAAGAAGGGACACCGTGTTCGACCTTCTCAATAAATTCAAGAAAACGACCAATGATCCAACGGATCCACAAGGGATGTCAATGCCGTCCTTATCAGTTCAAGGAGACGATGTTTCTTATTTGTTTGCTTTTCATTAGTTCACATGGATAATGAAACTATGCTCCACATCCCCCGTTCCCTTATTATTAATCATTTAGCAGTCGTTTTTGTTTATTTTCCATGAGGGTTTATACATTATAAGGGTACATTCTAGTTCATTTCAACCCCAAATACCCCACCACATGTCAAACGTGATCGTTTATGCAGGTTTGACGATATATTTCCATGCGTATGTGTGATATATCTCAAATACGCATTCAGATTTAAGGTTCGGGACAAGAAAATATATTTTTCATGGCCAGAAGGCCGTCACGGGCGCGACCCAGGGCCGTCGCGGGCGCGACAGATCTCCGGCCAGAAACCTGCAGGAAACCTCCCTGGATCGTTCAATTCACGTTTATAAGCATCCAAATCATTTCACACACGTCAAACACAGCATAAACACGTCCCAAAGCATGCACGGACGTGTTTGAATCATGTGAATGAATAAAAGAGGTGTGTCAGACGAGTGAGGTTACCCCGAACGTGTTTGATTTCCTTGAAATGGTTATCGTCCCTCGGCTCCCCGCTACTATTTTCCCGCATCCCCACTGTGAATTCTGCCTGAAGACGACGATGGCAGTGACGATGCGGATGATGGCAGTGAGGAGGTGGTGTCGAGACAACGAAGGCGATGATGATTAAACGATGAAGATGATGATGCTTGATGATGATGATGATGTTGATGATATTGGTGGTGGCGCTGGTGGCTGCAGGAGAGGTGATGGTGTTAGTGGCCGGCAGGGGTAAGTAGAAGAGAGTGTGATGGAGGTAGGAGAAGTGGAAGAGTGAATGGGAAAAGAAATGTGGGAAGAGGTGGGAGAAGAAAGTGGAGGTGGGTGAGTGTGGGTTTAATCCCACGTTTCGTCCCACGAAACGTCTCGTTCAATCCATTATTCATCCGAATTTCGTAATATTAATCCATGAAAAATCTATTTGCATCGATAGATTTATCCCGTGTATGAAAATATGACCTCCCGAGTCATAATTCATTGTTTTTGGGATTAAATCGATAGTCCTTGCACGCAACGTTTATAACGTTGTAACATTGTAACGTTATTCGTTCGTAACGTTTATTTGGCGCGTTCAACTAATCATCCCAAAATTCCATCGTCATATTTGATTTAATTAATCAAATATTTTATTGGATTTAAATATATAACATTTAAGCACGATTTATTTTAAAAATCGTAACGTTATATACTCATCTCAAAACTCACAAAATTCTCGAATATTATAGTTTTCATTACAGATTTTTTTATTTTTATTTCTGATTTTGATTTTTTCATTTTTATTAACAATATCAAACAACCATTAAGTGTTCATGTCTATCCAAGTTGATGATACCAACTTGATATTGTTATGCTGTAAATTTCTTCTACCAGATCATGTCATGCACACTTCATCCCTACTGTTGAGACTCATTGTTGTTTTAGAACATTAATTGTTTGGATGTTGGTGGAAGAATTCATAATGTGTATCCGAGCAGATATCATAAAATAAAATGGATTAACGTTGAATTTTATGCATCAATCATAATATACGAATCTAGTTTCATTGATGTAATTCATCTCATGATTCATATTAGATAGGATTTTATTAATCTATCCATACTATACGTTTACTCACTCATGATATCAATCATCATCATAATCACAACTTGTAAATAAACAGAGAAGAAAAAAAGATACGCCGTAGAAAATGAAGATCCTACGATGAATTAATCATGATTCAAAACTTTACATCAAGATCCGGCCTTCAAAGCTTAGAAAACAATAACCTAAATTAGGGTTTGAGAAAATAAAAATGACAGAATAACTCTGAAAAAGAACGTCCTCGATGACAGAAAGACAAACGTATTTATAGAAAATACAAAATTTGTTTGAAAATCAAATAAAAAAATCCAAAAATAACTGGTGTTGACTCTTGTAATGATCGTTACAAGGCCTGCAACGGTCGTTACAAGCTCAAACTTCATCAAAATCTTCGATATTTTAAACTGTAACGATCGTTACCAATGACCTGTAATGACCGTTACACAGGTTGCGTGCACTTGAATTGAATTCCAAGCATGTAATGGTCGTTACATCCTCCAGCATAGGTCGTTACAGCTCCAAAAGTCATCATTTCGACTTCGAAACATCACCAAATAACCACACGAACACATCTATAAATGATTAATACATCAAACCATCATCTTGGATCATTAAAATCACCGTAAAACACGACTAAGAACTCATCCAAAGATCCATCTTCATATCATCCCTCATCGTGACCTCTCCCATTCAACTCAACAGTCCAAACACCATCTTTTCACGTTCAATCTGTCACAAAATCACAAAAACAAAAGTATCCAAGTTCATAGGTACAAACTAAACTAAAAACACAATATAAAACACACAGATACGAAAAATCAATAGGTTTCATCTTAATAAAATACGTGTGTTTACACATACATCAAGCACCACAATCAAGGATCCATTCATGAGTTTCACTAAATGTAGATAGGCAAGTTTTCATACCTTCAGCATGGATTCTCCTTATGTCGTTTCCTCCTTGATCTTCCCTCACACCAAGCTTTCCTAATAATCCCATTAACTGATTCAGTTCGCCTGCTCATTCCTGATGTCCCTCTACTAGGTAGCATCCCTTTGTCCTGTTCTTCATTCATTCCCGATTGAGCCTCTTTCCTATCTTCCACAGATTCATCATGTCACATTCGCAGACATCTTATTTCCTTTTGAGTTTTCACTTGGGAATCCATACAGTTTGAAGCACTTTTTTATCAAGTGCCCTTACTTTTTATAGTATCTGCAGCATATTTGGGTTCTTTTATTCATCCCATGTGTAGGATTTCCTTCCTTGGGTTGACCTCTCCTAAATTTTTCATTCCTTGAATACAATGTTGAAGATTTAGGTTGAATACTAGGTAAATTGTATATATCCCTCTATTTTTCTTATTAAAGCACTAATTAGTAAGTCTGAGACACAATGGACAATGGACTGAACATTAGTATATTTCCCCTTACATTTCTGTAACTCTTATTCAAACCCATTAGAAACTGCATAAGCCTTTGATTCTGCAAGTGATCAACGAATTCATTGCTGGCTCCACATGAACACGGAGGAATCTTGACCAGGGCTGCATACTCATCCCAAAGGCTCTTGATCTTGGTGAAATAAGTAGAAACCGACAGACTTCCTTGCGATACTTGACAAAGATCCCTTTGCACTTGAAAGATCTAGGCTCGATTTGCTTGTCCAAACCTCTATTCAAGCTCTTCTCAGATCTTAAATGCTGTTTGACAATAGACTATACTTTCTACTATCTCACTCGAAACTGATTGCAATAACCAATATATCATCATGTTGTTGCATCTCTCCCATTGACTCAAATGTGCAGAATCTGATTCGGGCTTCTTGGGTGTTCCTTTCACAAATCTCATCTTGTTCTTCACCAGTAATGATACTTCGAATCCCCTTCTCCAATGCGCATAGTTGTCTCCATCTAACAACTTCCTTGCCAGCCAAATAGGAATTTGGATGATCCGAACGATGGAGGAATAACTCATGGGATCCATCGATTAGGGTTTCGTCATCAACTCGATAAACAAGAGAATTCCGGGGAGGGTTTTACTTGTCGGTTGAACTCGCTGTTTAGCTCGATTCATGCGTAGTTCTATTACGTTTTTATATGTCATTTCGATGTCTTTGTATTTGTATGGATTATAGTCCGATTTACTATACTCACGAGTTTTGATGCTTTTGTGTGATTCTTAGGTGAAAACGAGCAAATGGATGACTCAAAGACATCGGGATTGTGACATGATCGAGTAAAGAATAAGGCGGGACGAGATGAGGAAGAAACGAGGAGAAAACAGGGGGAAGACAATGGTTCAGGTTAAAAGCCAAAGCGCCCGGGCGCGCTTCACTTTTCCAAAACCCCTATTCTGGAATTTCATCAAAACGTCCGGGCGCGGTCTTGTGTTACCCGGGACTACCTTCAGGCTTCTCATCAAAGCGTCCGAGTGTCTCAAGACTCCTTTCTCTCAAATTGTCTATAAATATCCCTTGCTTGCCCAAAATCAATTTGATTCATCATCATATACGACAATACATGAAAATCAGGATTTGAAGGTGATTTTGGGGAGAGGTGACGGTCACGATTTTAAGGTAATCGAAGCGATATCAAAGATCGTCATCGAATCGATTCGAATTCTGTTTCGTGATCGATTTAATGTTCTTGATTTGTTTTGATTACCGTTTATACTATGATGATTTTCATGCACTCTAGGTATTTGTTGTATTGTCTTAATACTCAAATCATGAGCTAAACCTGATGTTAGGGTATGATATAGTTGGAAGATTGTATTGATGTCACTTTTATGTTGTTAATCTAGTTTTGATTGTTATGTGGTTATTGATCACTTGTTGTATGATCTATAATATGATTTGATTCCGAAAGGATAGTCTCGTATCGAGAACTCGACCACATACCCACATATTGCATACAAGATCGAGAGATTGCTTGCATGACGTACGAGATATGTTAGGAACCCCCGAATTTCATGCTTATTGTAACACGACGATCTCTCAACGAGAAATGTCAAAGACGACATTTGGTTGGACGTAGTGTAGGACTCGAGAGAGTAGAATACACCTTAGGAATCCGTCTATAATTACGAGTCATGATTAACTAGTAAAACGACATAGTGACTACATACTATTGAAAGACGAAGTCATAACCTTACCTTCTCTAATATCTAGAACCCCGATCTTTCATCGTTGTGCGTGTTTGATTGTTATTACATTTTGATTGTTTAACCCAAGGAACACTATTCGTACTTCAGTCGTTAGATCTAAGGTCTCGTGGGACGATAACTCACATACTCGCTTTTATTACTTGTTATGACACGTACATTTACGTTTAGACGTGATATACAAAGTCGCAATCACTTGTCATTCGTGAAACACAATCAATCTAAACAGCAAACCCTAGGAATCGAAATGATCAATTCAATCCCTCTCTGATATCATGTTACAAATCAAATCCCAATCGATTAATCACAAAAAAAAACTTCGATGGATATGCTCGAGCAAGGAGATGAACCCTTGATCATAGAAGAGAGAGGAATTCGAGTAGAGAGAGAAACACACTAACAAAAGAAAGAAAGTTACTCTTTCATTGATTGGTCGTTGCGTGTACACATATCGCATTGGTATTAATATGTATAGAAAGACTAAAATGCCGCTATACAAAAATAGAAACAAAAATGTCCTTTTCCTAATTACCCTAAAGCTACTCCATACAACACTTAATCGAGTAGATTACTACAAGAATCCACTCAATACATAATTTGCAAAGCCAAGATCCTTGTGAAATACATTTATCACAAGGATAAACACGAATTCTCATCCTTTCATACATGGAAGCGCAACCATTTCTATACTTATTCCATGGATGACAATGATTTGTGCAATCGTCACATCATGCAACACCATCTTTTCTTCCATCAACATTTTATCGTTATTGAAGTGAAATCCGAAATCCTTAGAATTTCAAACAGAGGATTGAGAGAACCCAGTAGCGTTTTTGTATATTTTGGTTGTGTGATAGTGTCGTAGGAGAGGGAAGATGGTGGAGTGGTCGATGAAGATGAGCTGAAACTGTCCAAATATGGGACAAAACAGATGCAAAGAAAATGAGGATAGAAAAGGTTATGTAACTCTCACCTATTAAATTGAATATAGGTAATCAAGGTGCATATATGAAGATTTAAATAAACCATGTCTAACTATCTGAAAAATCTTTCATAAACTGATAAATTACATAAATGTTTTTTTCACATTTCATAAAAGTTGCATTTCATGGAATGCTATCAACAATTGTGAATTTATATAATATTTTGATTGATTGATTGATGTGACTCCCCCTTTCCCAATATAGGTAATAATTTTTTATTTGGACTATCATAAAATTCATAAAATTTCGACAAATTTTTCAATTAAAAAATATAAAATAATAATCATAATTTATTACAGTACATTGCACATCATCTTTAAGCCCTTTTGATATGTGCTCCATAAACCTCAATATCATAAACAAATATCGAATTTTTAATAAAACTCTTTTGAAAAAAAATCAACCTAATTTATTCGTGGCGTCGAACTATTTGGACGGAACAGAAGGAGTACTAGAAATTTCTTGGCCCACCCTCCTCACGCAATTATGTTCAGGCTGGAACAGACCTGCTGAACCTTTTACACCACGGATCACGAAGGAGCAGTCACCAGTCGGCCCACAGGCCCATCGTGTTCGATGGTCCCCTTTGCATCCCTTGACTCCATTCATCCCCATCCATTCCCGCCCTCTCTCTCTCTCTCTCTCTCTCTCTTTCTTTCTTCCATCGAACTCGATCGATCAATCTCTCAATGGCGACTGCTCCGTCTCTCCCTCTCCAGTCTCCACCTTTGAATTCCACTCCATCGACTGCTTCAAATGCTTCGACGCTTGAGGTGCGGACTCTGCTCTCAACTCCGCCATTTCCGTGTATTTTCTCTCTTTGTGCATCTATCGATGTTTGTAATGTTGTTGATTGAAATATATTACGTGTTCTCGTCAATTCTTGTGTTTATTTCAGGATAATGTCGAATCAGTTTGGTGGAATCGATCTCTGGTTCGAGGTGTTCCGATTGAGGTTTGGGCAAGCTGAGGGTGCGGTTAGGGTTCTGAATTGTAAATGATTCTGTGGTTCGCGAGACTGTTTTGTTATGTTGGTTTTGTTACGTGCCTGATGATTTATTTGAAGGTTGACAGACATAGTATATCTGAGTTTACTATTTGATTTATTTGTTGTTGAGGACTTGACACTATGTGATGTCGAGTAATTGATGCTGCCAAAGTTTAAGTCGATGATTATATTCTACGATGATTAATCGATATCTCAAAACCAGAAACTCAAAGTATCATGTACAAATTTTCACAAGTCGTGATATTCATGTTAAAGGATCCAACGGGACTTTTTACGTGTTGGTTGTTGGCCTCATCATTTTATCCGGACTTGGGACCGATTAGGGGCAGGATAAAAATCCCCAATCTAGGTAGATTTTAGCTGTTGAAGAATCAGGAACTAAAATTGAATTCTATCTTTAGTACACATCCAATCTCTTGTATTGTCGATGGACCTGTAGGCTTCAAACCCAGACACTACTCTCTATGAGAGCTCGTGCCAAGGGATGATGGTAGCGGGATTAGAATTCATGTTCTAGTCTTATATGTCCTGTTACGATGTCAAGGAAACCATTGTATTCGGAAGTTGATGTTTGTAATAAAAATTTGTATCTTAGCACTTTCTGCCACCGGTCGATCGTTGTCACTGGGAGTTAGGGGTGGAAATAGGCGGCACCAAAGGAGTGCTTGTTAATGCACGCAACCAACCGTGGTCTTATTGAGCTACAATGATGTTTTCCTGGTTGTCCGTTGTGATTGGTGCTATGTCCAATAGCGTTGCTAGTTTATTCTTCAAAATGAGAGTGAATAAATGGGTTGAAGTGTATTTTAGTAATAGATTGCTGGGAATAATTACTTGTAGGAAAAAAAAGAAAAAAAAAAAGAGATGGGGAGATTACAGATTGAATTTTATGATCGTAGATCATCTTTCAACTTTGGAACTATGAGAAGAACTCCTACATATTCCTTTAGCTTCCTACCTCATGTATTCTCTAGATTCCTTGCCATCATGTTTGTTGATTTACGATGTGAGAGTCATTTGAGGAATATATCTTGCTATGGCCATTTTTCTTGGTGATAGATTGACTTATCATGTGTTTATTCGTCCTTGTGATTCTATGATTTAGAAGTTATTCTCAGACTTGTCAGATTATTGTTATTCTTTACCGTCTTCATCCTTTCACGCGTTCTTTTCCTCTTTTCCTCCACCTTCTGCAAACTTTCATGTTTTATTTTCATCGATGACTTGTCTTTCCCAATCCCAATTGTGTTAAACCCCAGTCTTAAACATTTTTTTTTCACTCGCTGTTGTTTCAGACAACTCAACTGTCATTGTTTCGAGCACCAACTAATTTGATGATTCACTGTTATTCTTTTTACTCCCCATCCTTCGATGCCTCTTTTGCCTCCGCTTTTTTCCGTCTGTAGGTTCCATTTTTTGTTGGTTTTTTCCGTCTGTAGGTTCCATTTTTTGTTGGTTATCTGTCCTGTTCATTCTCTGCTATCCTCAATTTTAAATAATTTCTTCTGTTCTTGTTTCAAACTCCAATCTATGCAAAACGCAATTTGCATTATTCAGTCTCTGCTTCAGTTATTGCCATCTAATATTCATTCTTGTTCATGTATGTTTGCCCATCTATTTTCGATTCGAGTAAAATGTATCATTTGGTATCTGATGAAGCCGCTGTGTTTGTGTTCCAGCTCCTCTTCTTACTAACTTCCCTCAAAAGTAGCATCTTGAGAAAACCCAATTATTGTCTTTCAAGAGTATTTGCCATGATCCATCATCCATTGCCGATTTTAACCGGAGCAAACAGTCGTGGCCACCGACCGCATCTGGCCTGTTCAGTTTTCCCATGCTTAATGATCTGTTGACATAATTCTTTTTTCACCCGTGTTCCTGCTGCTCCCCTTTCTCTTTCTCCTTACTATATGCTTTTCTTCTCGTATCCCCCACTACTCCTTTTGCGCGTCCTTCAACCACTTCTACTGCCCAGCATAGCTGTGCCTCCTTTTCTTTTCATAAATGTTCCGAAATGCCTAGTTTAACACCATTGATTATACTCTCTCAACTGATTTTTCACTGCACAATGTAGCTAGTAATGAATTAGACAGTGTGACAGTGCCATATGATTGCCTATACATGTCTCATATTGGTACACATGATCCTAGGAAGATACAACAATAACAACTCAGGTAATCCCGTCATTGACAGGGTCTGGGAAGAACGTGATGTACAGACTCTTTTCCCTGACACGAACGACAGAGAGACTGTTTCCTGATCCTAGGAAGATAGGGAAACTTAAGGTGATAATTGATCGACTAAGATATGGTTTGAACTTTTCACTCTGGTCTATATCGTTAGACAACAAAAGATTACCAAGTCGGCAGAGTCGCATTATTGCAGGCTTCATGATTACCTCACCCTTGTAGGCTTAATATTACATGAATCGCCGCCAAAAGTTTTGGAAATCTTGGATGAAACACACAAATCTGAATTATCTTATATGATTGTCAAACGTTGAAGGGTTAGATTTTCTTTCCAAGATCCTCTGTAGAAGCTTCGATGCAAATTGTTGAAACTTGAAACTATAAAATAGTAGTGATGGTGCTAGATTGTGTTTGATGTAGATGCTTCCAGATGACACTGTTTTTCGACAGATTTATAAGCCCCTGGAAATTTTTTATATCTAATTAACCTGTCAACTAATGTAAGTTGCAAGAGACAGGGTGGTAGAGACTAGCGAGAATTAAGAAAGGGATAGCCCAGGAGTCGTCCAAAGAATGAAATGGAGAATCCCCTCAATATATGGTAACTGTAGTTTCTGTGCTTGATTTGAACTTAAAGAAGTCAACCCCGTGGATTGTTTCATGTAGCCGCCTCTAATTTTTGGTAGCATAATCACCTGAATCACCAATTCATAAAAAGTAGGCAGCAGCTATTTGGTTGATGCAAGATGGCGTTATGTAGTAAGTAGGAAAATAAATTAAGAATTTTGAGACCAGGAACCAAAGATTTCATTTGCTTTTGGTTATTTAAATTAGCTCCAAACTTGTACAGCAGGGCCTTCTTTGATTTCTTGGTGTTTTTGTTTGGTGAATCGTTCTTCCGGTTCCGCAGTTTACTTTATATGTTTCTAGTTTAGTTGCACTAAACATCGATGCAGTTCTTTCTCAGTTATCTATCTGAAATTTTAATCAGATTTCTTTGCTGTCCTGTCACGAGCTTTCCACCAATGAGTTTGCCGTTCTGCCATGATAATTTTCAGTTCTCTTTCAGTTGCCATTATTTACTGAATATTCTTGCTCTGTTCTCTGTTCAGTTCCTCTGCAGTTTTCACTTCCTCCTAGTTACCTACATATATGATTCCTATTTGCATGATTTTTGCTGCTATGGTTCTTCCTTGTGTGGAAACATTTTGACTCCCTTCCATTTTGAAGTATGATCGATAAGTGATTATCGATTGGAATTTCATTTGTTGATCTATAACACACAGCACGAGTTAAATTGTAATTATTTATTTTCTTGAGTCCTATGGTGTCTGGTTGCTTCCCATCGTCGTTCTTGTGAAAACTTGCTCCGTGCCTGGAAATGCTCTCTTCTACTTAATTTCCTGCTGCTCCGGCCATCATCTTCGAGCTGTTATGATTGGCAGGACTGTCATCGGTTTAGAACCTTTAGCTTGTTGGACATGTTATTTGAACTTTGTCTGGACTTATCTCTTAGCTTCATAGGTATGTTGATACTTATGTTGCACTGTGTTTGCCTTACATTACACTTTAAGATACAGCTCACGTTTATACCTAGATACGTACCTGAGTGGATGCCAATGGTAAAAGGAAAAAGTATTGGTCGTCCGTGATTGGTAATGTTCATAGTTGAGTTTACTAGTATGATCTGAGTAGAACATGCTGTTCCACTTTCAGAATACAGAAGAAATATCCTGTGTGATTATATTCACAGGAACTTACTAAACCAAGTACTTTCTCATCTGCGTTGTTCATCTAATTTTGACGTTCTAGAAGAGGTCAAATTCTTTTCTTGCGTGCAGAGTTGAATTTTTTGCAAAGAATTTAGTCATATTGTGTTTGTTTTTGTATCTGTGGATTGTAGATGTTAATGTAATCGTGTTAGCTATCTAGTATCCATGAGCTAAAATCTAGTATCTCTATTGCAGGATTAGAGAAGTGGACCGCGGATGGTGGGCAGGAGGAGGATGTTGATGGACCACCGGAGTCCAAAAGTATTTAAAGTTGGTAAATTCTCTTGGCCTCCTCCTGAGATACGAGTTTATTCGTAGACTGTGGTTACCATTTCGTGCAGGGATAGCAAAACTATGCCATAGTAGATTTTCTCGTTGATATTATGATCACGTCACAGTAATCTTTGTAGATCGACCTCCTGCTTTCATGTTTTTTATGTTTTGTCATGCGTGCATCATCCCGATTCCCGCCTGGATTACCTAGCCTTGGTTTTCTCAGCTGTGGACAGAATTTTGTTACGATGACTTTCAGCTTGCAAACCTTCTTTATGCATGGTCTAGATGGACGATGTCGCCACTTGTGCTGATTTGTTGACAACTCTGTTTCAAGTCCTCTTAAGCGAGGGAAGCGGGTAGTGTTTGCCAGGAAAACACATCTGCAATGATGTTGAATTTTCGAGTGAATTGTGACGACACTGATGATTTACAACTGATATTCTCTATTTGATGTTAAGAGAACCGCGTAAGCCAATCTTCAGTCTTAAGGGCTGTCGCAGAAGAGTTTAGTACGCAAGAGACTAAAATGTTGTGGTCTGGTATTCGTGTTTAGGGCATATATAGGATCATGTCATACGTGTTTAGGGCATAAATAGGATCTTGTCATAGAATTCCATTACCTCCTCGCACAATTGTAGTCGCTGCTGAAGAAGTTAAATTTTTATCCAAGAGACCTTAGCACTCTCGTACATCAGTACATGTAGCTCTATGGATACATAAAACCTGTTACCATGTCATATATAGTGATGGGTTCCCGTGACTCTACAGCATACTTACGTAGGTTACTCTTATGGTCTACACTGGATCGTTTATATTACGACCTAGGTTTCGGCCTGATGTTTATATGTTTGGAATTATATGATCTCTTTCATTATTATTCTTTGGCATGGATTTAATGATGCCATGGTGGAACAAGCGCAGAGGGAATAGAATCAAGCGCAGAGGGAAATGGCCACAGAGAAAGTGAGGCATGTGAGATCTCAGATCTCTACTTTATACGATTACTAGTTTACACCCCCACCTGGTATGTAACGTATCTGAGGTGCTTGTTAACTTCTCAGCACCTGCAACTATCATCATTGAATTAGCCAACAGTTCTACAAAAAGCATCGTATCCTGCTACACCCACCCACTGCTATGTGCTCTTTTTTCTTTCTTTTTCTCTTTGTTTTTTTTCTTTCTAAACTCTGTTTCGTCCCTAGATAATTTTAAAGTATCTTACCACTATTACCTTTATTTTGAGTTTATACTCAAATTTATGATAAAAATAAAAAGAGCCGTTGTGACTAAGAATTTTTTTCATTTTATCAAGGCAATACTATTTAATTCATTTTTTTATTCAAGAGATTGAAAATGAAGGACATTTTGATCCAAACGAAAAAAAGAAAAAGTTTTGTTTTGGATTGATGAAAATGAGTCTCGAAAGTAACAATCTCAAATGAAAATTTATTTCTGTTAGCACATCAAGAGCAAGTTTAATGGTGTAAGGTATTTTTACATATCAATAGTTATAATTTAAATATGAATAAGATAAAAATACTAAACTTTAGCAATGTTTCTTTAATGTTAAAATGTCACATCGTGGCCTTGTTAATTTTTTATCAACTATATCAAATATATTATTGCCGTAGCATTGTTAAAATGTTAAAATGCACCTATTGTTCGAATTATTCTCACCCATGAAAAAACACAATAAACTAATGAGGTATGATTGATGAGATAAATATTACATCTGTGTGATGAGACGATCAAATAGGAGTATCATTTTATGTAAAATTATCATGTGATATCAATTATTATATATACGACTGTATGTGTTATCATCGATATTAAGAAATATAGATCGTGATGGTTTGATAAAGAATTATTACCTCTGTCCTACAAAACATGTAGCATTTGTCACGTAAATCATAAATTGACGTATAACGAATGATTCGTGGAATAAGTAGACAATGTTTTTTTAAAAAAAAAAATTATCATGAAATATCAAAGATGGTTTTAAGTTTCGTATTAGTCTTGAACCAAAATAAATTTCATATCGTATCATGTAATAATAAAAAATAAAGCATCAAATTATGTAATAAATAATATATTTATTATACAGTATTTGTTTTGTGGGATAGAGAAAATAATATATTTATTCTTCGTAATATGAATAATAAGAACGATAATCAACATTAAGGACGTGCGTCTTGCAATATGAAAAGAGAGAACATACTCTCTTCATTTCAATGAGAATAAAATATTCTAATTGTACGTATTTATTGATAATTAGGTGAGAGTATTCCTTTCGTCCCATTCAAATTACGTCAGGTTAACTTGATACGATAATTTATATTTCTATATGTTGAATTTATAAGAATGGATAAATTTGTCCTTGTGAGTGTGAGAGAGATGAGTGAGGGAGAAAAAAAATAATGATGGGATGTATTGATATGATATAAAATATTCCGTGTTTTGTTATTTTTATATGAAAAAAGTTGACAAAAAAAAAGAAAAATTATAATAAAAAGTTGACAAATATGAAAAACGACCCAAAAAATTAAAGTATTGTACTCCCTTCGTTTCATATTAAATGTAACATTTTTTTTTTAAGACCGTCACAAAATATATGCAATATTTGTTTTATTTTCATATTTGAAATCAAATTTATATTAAATTAAACACACTATCCCATCACGTCCCACTAATTCTCTCACATTCTCATGTATGCTCACATCAACTCCCACAACCATAAAGAAAATACAATGTACTAATTAAATTTAACACATAAAATCATGTACTAGGTCTAACTATTATGTATAACTAGTTTATTGTCCCACGCGCTACGCGATTGTTTTGTTGTTGTGTTTTTTTTCACTTTCGAAAGAATATATTGATAGTAAAATACAATCAATGATGATTAAATTGTAATTTGAGAAACATATTCAAACAACATTGGGTAATATAAATAAATATTACGAATATGAAAAATATGAGTGTAAATCATGACGAATAATCAAAGTCTTGAGAATGAGATTAAGAATGCATTAAAACTAGTGTGTTCGTACGATAACACATGATATAGGATATCTGTTTTCGTTCGTTTTTCCTCATAAGATCTTTCTTTCAACACTTGTCCTCCTTCATTTTCTACCCCACATTTTGTCTTGTAATGATATACAATCGGCATCGAGTCGGTGTCTAATTGTAAATATGTCGACATGTGTTTGACGTTTTGAGATTCACTTTCTTTTTCTTTTTGATGTGTTTGGTCATCTTTCAATTTCAATTTTATGCTTCCTATTGTTTTCTTATTTTCTTTGTTGAAATTAAATATCTTACTTGTAGTGAACTTCTGATATCGTTTGTTCATATCCTTTTTAGTAAATTTTGATTTTTCAAATCCGTCTCTGTTCGACTATCCTTTTCAGCAATTTGGAGATTGTCATTGTATCTACAATCTATGAAATTATCGATATTAATATATTGAATATCATTGAGATTATATATATTTGACTTTTCCTAATAATTTTACTGCGCATTGAATTCTTACCTTTTTTTTATCAACGATCAGTTGAGTCGCAAGTATGTTCGTAAGTTGTTCGACTTTTCTATCGAAAAGAATCATTGTGATAGTTGTTGTGTCGTATTTGGTCTCCACTTCTATTTTGTACCTACCAAGTATGTTTATTGATATTAAACTGATGAATAGAAAAATCTATAAAATCGAAAATGTTGGTTTCCATAATAAGAATTTTTACCTTTGAGTGGTATCTGATCTGTATAATTATCGCAAACTAAGTTGTTTTTCATTTGTTTCATTTTATGTTACTTGCAGTACCGTGGATAAACTTCATAGAGTTTAATAATGATTTCATCGCAGGTGGAAAAAAAACACACAAAACGAAATATTTTCACTTGTAAGAAGATTATTTTTTGTATATCTTATGAATAATTATACATAATTATGGAGCTCATTGTTTCAATGTTACTAGTAGGTTATTTCTTACCTTACTTGGTAGAGTATACTTTAAAATTTCTGCAATAGTTCTTCTATTTCTTGTTTTGAGTTGTTGCATTGTTTCATCATTTTCAAGTTCTTTTTTATAACAGCACCTGATTCCCTCCGTCGATTTTGTTCATTAATCGCACTTCTCTGGTTTCTTCGATATCGGGATTAACGAAGGACATTGCTATTTATAAGGTGCTCAGGTAGTTTTGTCCTACATGAATTATATTAGTATCATGACAACATACAAAAAGGTATATAACGATCGATTAACTACGTGTTATTATCTTTGAATCCATTGCAAGTCAACTTATAAGTCAAATCAATTGTATTTTCATGCCAATGTTTTCTGATTATATGCATATCGTCTATTGTGAAAAGTGTGTAGTGTTTCTTACGTATATTGAAATATATGACGATGAAGACATGATCATTCTAACATATCTTAAAATAAAGGTTAGTTGATTGAAACAAATACACTATAGTGCAAGTATTAAAATGTTAATTATTGTTGATTGAAATAAAAAATAAACTCATAATGGATAGAATCAGAGTATTTATGTCTTACAATTATAATAGTGATTATCTAGATGATATTTTCATCTTATGTTTTTCTTCTTTTTGTCACTATATGGGTATGAAGCATGACACACATAAATTTTATAAAATACAAGTTTAGGTGTTTTCACAAGAAACAAATATTTTAAAGACTGTCTAGGTAAAACATACAAATTGCTAATATAAAAATTCATCTATATCATAAATACTACATCATAAGATATGGAGTAAAAAATCATAAGATTGAAATGGATGGTTATGATTAGGTATGAAATATTAGATTAAAATTAATGGTTGTAATTGGTTATGAAATATTGGATTTTAATATATATAAATAATATAAATAATTAATCTTATGTAATTAATAAAATATTAGATTAAAAGATATTATATTAAAATTTTAAATAAAAAATCATAAGATATGGAGTAAAAGATCATAAGATTAAAATAAACGATTATAATTAAATAAAAAAAATAGATTAAAATAAATAATTATGATTGATTGTGAAATATAAGATTTAATTCGACGGTCCAACGATCTATAACGCTAGTCGTTACTCCCACTGAGGTTGGAAGTAAGCCCCACAACCCAAAGTGATGTACCTTTCCTCTTGAATGCCCGATCATAGACCGTAGTGCGCCATAAGAATACTAATAAGCGAAAGTTGTCTGATGATTAGCCCATCTTGCACTATTCGAAGCCTTCGTCTCCTCTGGTTTCGGGCTCGATCCACATGCAATCCCGAATTGAAAGCTAAGTTCCCATCACCCACTCTCCAGATTAGCCCATGTTGGAGGACGATGAGGGCTGGATGAATAACGTCATGCTTCATTTTAATGCACGTAAATAATATAAATAATTAATTTTATATAATTAATTTTATGATTGGTTATGAAATATTATATTAAAAGATATTGAAGATGTCTCACGGGACGTCATGACATATCGTCCGAAAACTTAATATAATTATATATATATACTAGTCCGTTGTCTACGCGCTGCGCAGATTGTTTATGATTATATAATACATTTATGTGTTAAATTTTAGGGTTTTGGTTTGTTTTTTTTTTTTTTTGCTGATTTTCTATGATATAGATTAAATGAAATCTAATAGATTAGGATAAAAGATTAGACTATTTTTCTGTCATGTGTGCTTTCAGGTATTTAAATAAATGATAGAATTGTTGTGATTTTTATTTTATTGGATTTTTAAAAAACATTAAGATACATTTTTTTGTAAGGTATGTAAAAATATTGGATGATGTGTCGTCGTCCTACATATTATCAGATGATTATCTATATGTATAAGGTTGTGGGAACTGCCGTTAATGCAGCCAAAAAAACTGTATCTCTCGTAGAATTGGAATCTAATTGTCATGTTTTAAACTTTTAAAATTAATAAACAATCCACTTTTTAAAAAAATTGAGAGAGGAACTGGGATCCTTTTATATATATATATATATATATATGATTAATAGATTTCTGTGGTGAGATGATATGCGTGGGTATACTGATATTGTGATTTATTTATTTATTTATTTTGGTGAATTTTGTTTTTTTTAATTATCTTTTATGAAAATAAATAATGGATGGTACAATTTATTTGTTTATGCTAATATATATTGTGATTTTATTGCGATCTAAACACTGAATGGCGTGTCGTCGTCCCGCATAACATCTGAGTCAATGTATTTGTATATTTTATTAATAAAATATATAATAAAAAAATTTCTTAAGAAGATTATATAACAGTGATTTTATAAAATAAAATTTTTTCAAAAGTATTTTATTTTATGATATAAAATCAACCAATTATTTTTAATAAATCACATATTTTCATAGATATATATATTGGATTCAAAACGGAGACAATAATTTGAATGAAAGGAGTATTGTTTTACCAGCTGATGAGGGTTGGTGGCGGGCATGGGACAAAGGGAGGGATGCCGTATTGTGTGGCGAGATTCTCCATGATACCCGTAGAGCTATAGACACTGTCACACACACGGTAGCCGTCCCTAGCCGTCTACTACATACACTACACTAGTATGCTGGGCCACCACTTAACCTTAAAATGTAAGTAACCCTTCTCCTCCATTCCTTTTTCTAAAGAATAACGGTATCGTTCATCAATCCTGTAATGTTCTCATCCCTTTGGCTAATTATATACTTTTTTTCTTTAAAATAAATATCATAAATTGATTAATATATATATGTGCGTTAAATTTTTATAGAATTTGATAAAAAAAAGAATATTTTTTTGATGATAATGAGGTTTACTGTAATTAAATTGTGAAAAAAGATAATGCATCTACTGTAACTAAGTTTGATTGATTTTATTTTTTTAGATAATTTTTCAAATAAAATATATATATAATTATTATGAAATATAAAAAAATTATATTTATTATAGAACGGAGATGACAATATTCTCTTCTGATAAGATCTTAATTTTGGATATTGAAAGAAAAGGACATCAACGTGTTAAGCTGATGTATGATTCTTCTACTTGTGGATTGCGTTTATGATTCTTTCCACGTATTACACGTAACGAAATTGTTATTTCCAAATACGAAATTACTAAATGAAAACAAGTAATTAAAAGTTATAATTCATGATGCTTTATTTTTTTATAAAATATAAATTGTAAAGCATCACGAGCTGTGGTGCTTTACTCATGGTTTTTATCAGGCTCATGTCCTCCCAGTTCTCCATTTCTTTCCTTCGTCTTTTTTCTGAAAGCGGAAAAAAAAAATCTGTCACGATCCATCACTAAATTCTTATACCACATACAAATTCAATCCATAAAACATCACGAATCATTACGTTTTAAATAATTTATATTTTATGTTGTTTATCATGTTATTTTTGTGCGTATTTGATTTGATTTGATTGAATCCGTACAATTTGGTGAAATCGGGAACGAATCGATGCCAATTATGTGGTTATTGATGTGTTGGGTTGTTATATCTGTCGATATAAATACACTTAAAACTTTTGATAAGAATTTCGTTTAAAATTTAATCTCATCTATTCAAATCCTAAATAAATATCATTTACTAATTTCCTAAAAGATCTCTTCTTCTCGACTACTCAAACCCAAATCATAAGAGTTTATATTCATCACTCAGATATAGTTCAAGTTTATACTGACTGACATAGAATTTTATAATTTTGAGTATATTTTTGAAATTATTGACTATTGTAGTAATATTTGGGAAAAAAATACTCAATTTATTATTGGTTGTAAGACGACAAAAGGAAAAACCATTTAGAATGTAAAGCGCCACAGTCAGTGGCGCTTTATTCATTATAGTGTGAAGCTATTATTGATTGTAAAGCGTCACGAGTAGGGACGATTTACAATGTAAAGTATCACTGACTGTGGCGTTTTACTTATTATCATGTATAGCGTCATTACTCTTGACGTTTTAGAATTTCGTGTTTCCCAAAAAGATGTTTCTATTTGCACGTAGTGTTGTAGTTTATAAAATGTCGCGAAAGACAAGCTTAATGGTATATATGTTTTCTCAATTAAGTGATCAGTATGTCTGACATGTTTTTTTAGACGTTCTTATACTATCAGTTTCTGCAAGATTTTGTATATTTCGCTCTCTCTATATTACATACTTGTCGGGATCAATAGGTTTTTGTCGTCTTTGTTTTTATGCTTTTTACGTGTGAAATGGATCGATTCATCGTGTTCTAGGGTTTCTGTTTTCCTTGTTCTAGTAAGAGGTTTTACGATCAAACGTGTATTTTTTTTTAAAGGAAAAATCATCAGTGCTACAAAAGACAATATAGTGACAACTGTAAATATTGTACGTTGATGATTTTATATTATAAATTGAAAAATTTATACTGTAAATTGATGAATATGTACAATCAAGTTTTTAATTTATTTTATAACTAAAATTTGAGTTGTATAAATTCAATAAGTTATAATATAACATTTTCAATTTATAATTTATAACAATCAATACACAGTGTTTTACAGCAACAACGACGCTTTATTTTTTTAATACTTAATTTGATGTCCAAGTGGAGTAGTTTGTATTCGCAATAGCACAGCTCCGTGTTTCTTTAAGTTCCAAATTCTGATCAATTCTATACTTGATTGGAAAGATGCGGGACGACTTTGACTGTGTAGTCAGTCTTTTAAATTCTTTTCTGAATTTTTTTTACAGTCATATATGACCAAAAGTTTCTTGAAAAAATGGAGAACCTTTCATCGTATGGTGAAGAAAAACGGGCGCTGACCCCATATTTTTTTTTTCAATTTTTCAATTTGTTCTTTTTTATAATATTTAAAATTATTTATAATTTTATTATATATATCAAATATTAAAAATAAATATATATTTGAACTTTTCACGTCAATATCTACAAAACAATATCAATATTGAATATTAAAAAAATTCATTACATTATAAATAAATGCATGTTAATAATACTTAAGCACATATAAATTTTATTATATTCAATCGTTCCTTCAAAATATTATCTACCATATGGATTGATGTTCATCACTTCATTTCACAGTTCAAGACGAACTGTATAATTATCGATCCTCAATGAAGGTATAAGATAATGAGAATGTAGAAATAATTGAACAAAGTGATTCTCGACATAGACAATACGTATTTCACGATGTTTTTAAACTTCAATTGAAGGAGAGCTCAATGATAAATGAATAAAACAAGTCGAAATATTTACATCGAATGTATGCAATACATCTTCGAGAATACAAACAAAAATTATTGATAATTATCGCATACGTATACGTTATAATTATTATGGAAGAAACGAAATATTTTTTTGAAATATATTTTTTATATTCAATATTAGTTTTATTTTGTAGATATTGATGTGTAAATTTCAAGTATATATATTTTTTTAATGTTTGATATATATTAAAAATTATAAATTATTTTAAAAATTATATAAAAAAATAATTTGAAAAAGAAAAAAAAATTGTGTGACCCATCAGGGGAGTGCGAGTTTGAGGGAGCGATTAGCAATTTCCAAGAAAGACATCACACACTATCCAAAAGGGTAAAAAAGGTAAAGGAGTCTATGCAATTTATTGTGCCGTGTTGGGGGATTCTAGTTGATAGATGATGGCGAAATATGTACTATAACTTGTTCCATTGAATTTTGAAAAATACTGAAATGAAGACAAATATACTAATATTGGACCAACCTATACGAAACCTCAAGTATCCATAAATTACGCGGCATGGATCAATGTATTGTTAAATTAATGTGTGACATTACCAAGTTTCTCTTTGTCTGGACTGTACAACTGAAAGTTCAAGTATCTCATGTTAGCATTTATAGTTGAAAACGCTTTTTTGATACTAAGAATTCATTATTTTGATTAAAGATGATATTTGTAGGAGAATGTTTTCTCTTGATTGATAACGAGTTGTTTGTTGATAGTTTTATGCCAGTATAACGAGTTAGTATGATATATTAGCCCTGTTTTGTGCACTACTGAGCTTTTATAAAGTAAAAAATATAGGCCTTGATCGTCTCTTTTCAATCAACATAAAGTGAAAACTATGATCTTCCTCTAAAGCATAAATTATTTTTGTACATTTTTGCGAATTATTTGTTCGGATATTCCATTTCAAAAATTTAAAAGTTTTTGTTTTAATATAATTGTAACGTTTGATTTTTTTTACTATTTAATATGTATGTTAGAGAGCTTCATTTGTCATCGTAATGACGTAACAAAATTACATTACTGACGTCAAATTGAATTACATAACTTAAATTATAATTATCGTTTCACGAGAATTTTTCAAAGAATGATGCTTGATCGTCCTGCAACACGAATCAAACTTCATTAGAAGAAAAGAAGTTATTTTTTTTAAAGGAAAATAATAAAAAAAAAGTTAATCTCAAATCCTATTATTATATCAGGAATTCAGGGTGGATGGACTATGGAATATAGAGCTCTTTAAAGGGACTATGAGTAGGTAAACCAAAATTCACCCACAAATCGAACTCCTGCTTTTCTTTTGTCCTCTTTTTCTTTCTTTTTCTTTTCTTCTAAATTTTTCCTTTTTTAAAGTTAATTGGAAAAGATAAAAGGGTAATTTTGCGGTAAACAATTTTTCCAATGTCAAGGTTCAACGTCTTTTGAACACATTAGAGGCCGTAGGGATAAAATACGTGTATATCTTGATATGTGTGCATCTTGTATTTTTGTATTATGTGGATTATTAAATTTTCCTTTAAGTTTTTTTTATAAACTATTAGTCTATCAGTCCGTGTAGTACTGCACGAGACAAAAGAAAAAAAGTTGATATAATATAAAACAGATATTTAAATTAATTTTTAAAATTGATATAATAATGATAGAATAATATTAGAAATAAACTATTTTATTTGTTAAAGATTTTGTAAATGAAATCTTATTTCAAATGACATTTAATATTAATCGTATATTTGATAGATATTTCAACGAAATCTTTGTCTCTTAAAATTTATCTAAAACATATGGACGGACTGATCAATAAATTTTATTATTGTTAAGTCTCAATCACAAGAAATACTCAAGAGGAAAGGTAAAGATGAATCGAGTATTTAAACTTTTTCGAATGTTTATAAAGTGATATACCACAAACTGATATTGTTATGAATAGTCGGTTCTTGTGAATAGTCGCTTCTTATGTAAGAGTCGGTTCTTATTAATAGTCTCAGTTCTTATATAAAAGTCGATTCTTATGCATAGTCGGTACTTGAACTTTCACTTTTAGTTTTCCTACAAGTTTGTAAGTGATCAATCAAAAGAAAAGCAATGCAGGAAACATAAATAACATCCAGATGTATAGTGGTTCGTTCCTAGCTAACTTGGTCAGAGATTTCCATCCACTGTACACGTACGGCAACAGCACTAAGTAAATCACTTTACAGGTACACCCTTTGATCTTTTTGCTCACAGTTTACCAAACTACTAGACTTCTACTGTAGTTCCTCTATCCCATGACACTATACACGTCTAACCCTAGACTAGACAATCACCTTGTAAACTACAGCTTGACTCAACGACACTTACAGACCCTTGATCACGATCAACAATCAATCACAGCTCCACAAGCGTGATTAATACATATAATTTGATCATACAACTCAATAAACCTATACACATGAAAAGCTTGACATCATTATCATACAGTAAAGGACTTTGAGCACATGTAAAGTCAGAATTCACCTGAATTTTTTTTATTGAAAAAACCGAATTCAAACTTTCTTCGAATCACCAAAATAAAAGTTGAAAACTTTCTTTCGAAAACAATCAACTTGCTTGATCTCCTTAGGTTGTATGTGATTTGGTTAAATTTTAAAACGTTTCGAATGTTTGTTAAATAATTGCTTCGACACTACGAATCAAGAATAGAGTGGACGGACATGGAAGACCGGAGAAATCAGTCAAAAATTATTTTTTCCTTATTTCCTACTCCTTCCGTCCGGTATTAATTGCAACCTTGAAGTATGTAAGCAATAAAATTATTCATGTTACGAATCGTTCGCGAGATGATCAAACGTCATTTTACGCAAAATTATCGTGAAACATCACTGATAATTTAAGTTATGTACTTCAATCCTGAGTCAGTAATGTAAGTTTCTTAAGTCGTTAAGACAAATAACGAAGTTCCTCAAAATATTTGCTGAATAGTTCAATGATGATGCAATGTTGCTATTAATTCCGGACGATGGGAGTATGTTTTAGGAATTTTTAAACAAATTTAGCAAAACAGATCTAGATTTATCCCTAACTGTTCACTACTACACATTCTGAAAAGATATTTTTCCAACGATGAATTATTTAAATAAAAATAGAAAATATCTTTTAGATATCATGGGTCCGAAAAATCAGAGTTGCAAAACAAAACAGTTACAGTCCAAGAAACGGCTTTTCAAAGATACAAGAGACGGCTCTTCAAAAATCATTTTTCATTTTGACCCTAAGTGCTCAAGAATTCAAACCGTAAGATAAGATACTGTACCTTTCTCTCCTTATTCAATATCTAGACGGTAGATCTCCATATTGTATCCACTAGAACTCGTTCTTCACTTGAGTTGCAAATTTGATCCTTGAGACCTTCCACTTGAATTTAACACTTTAATCTTTCAACCAATCTTCAATCCATGATCTTCAAATCTAATGTATCATATACTTAGCGACGGAATTCCGTCGCAAAAAAATAAAAAGATTTTTTTTTTTTTTTGCATTCATAGATGTAACGACGGATATAAAAATGAAAAAACCTTGTCATAGGTTTTGGGACGGAAATCCGTCGCTAAATATAAGAAAGGAATTCTTTTACTACGGATTGTCACAAAACTTAATTACTGTCCTCAACAAAAATTAGCCTGAATATTATGAAGTATCTAGTTTAGCGACAGATTCTGTCACAAATTTGAAGTGGGAAAAAATTTAGGTACGAATTCGTCACAAAATATAATTAATTTTCTTTGTAAATTTTTGAATAATTTAGACATACATAATTTAGCGACGGAATCCGTCACAAAATTTGAAGTGAGAAATAATTTAGCTTTGTATCCGTTACAAAATTTAATTTATTTCGTTAGTGAATTTTTGTCTGAAAATTAAGAAATACCCATTTTAACGATGAATCCGTCGCTAAATGTAAATGGGAAGTAATTTAGTTACGGATCCATCACAAAATTAAAAAAATTTCTTTGTAAATTTTTGCCTGAAAATTATGAAATGCCTAGTTTACCGACGAAATTTGTCGCAAATATGAAATTTTGTGATAATATTTGGCAATTTAAGTTTGTAATAAGTTTGAATCCTATAATCCCTAAATATTTTAGAAATACTTAATTGAAGAAATGTTAACTTATGATCATATGATCTATTTCATAAAATTATAATGAACTTTATAACTTATTGAAGTTAAGAATCAAAACTTAAAACTTATAAGATATGTTAGGCATTATATTAATGGTGATAATTGTGAAATCTCAAACTTAAACTTAAAATAAATGTGAAAAAAACAGTAAATATTGCGAAACAACATAATAAAAAAAATAAAATTTTGAGACGGAATTTCATCGCTAATTTATTGGGGATATAACTCTGCGATGGAATTTCGTCACAAAACTTAATTAAAAAAGTTTAAACCGTCATTAGCGACAGAAGTTCGTCGCAAATCTTAAATTTCGTTCACAATATTTAGGGATTTTAGTTTATAATACGTTTGATTCTTGATTTTTAAAAACATGTTTGGAATCCTTACACTAGGAGAAGATAATTTATAGATTTTTTACTTTTTAATATTTTTATGTTATATTTACAATAAGTGTATATACTAATAAAATTTGAAATGTTTTGACAACATTATAATCAGAAATATCTCAATAAGGTCTTAAACTCTTTATAATTTATTAAAGTTATAAATCATAACTTAAGACATTGAAGATATGATATATGTGGATGATCATGATAAGCAAATGAAGTGTTATAACTAATAAAATCGTATCACTTTGTTAGAAAATTTGTATTTTAAGATATTTTAATTATATGATATGTGGATGATCATGATCTTCCGCTCCTCGCCCGCCGCCACGTCACACCACCCAGCACCACTGAGCCTCGTCGGCCGTCGCCCTAGCGCACACAGCCGCACAGCCCTAAAGGAACCCTCCTCGCCCACCGCCACGCCGCACCACTCTGCACCATCGAGCCCCGTTGGCCATCGCCCTAGAGGCACCGTGAGGCTTATGCTAACTGCTCGTCGTCGGCCGCCACGTTGCCTCGCTGGCCGACGCCCTAATGCACCCATCCGCGATCAGCCACGCTTAGCTCCCCGACGCATATCGCCCCGCTCAGCCTCCCGCTGCTCGCCGTCCGCTGCCACGTATCCCCGTCGGCCATCGCCCTAACGCACAGAGCTATTTCTTCGATTCCCTTTCTCCAAAATCCCAAATCCCACACGGTATGGATTTGAGTTTTGTTAGGCATGTTTCCGATTGTTTGGATTTGTTCGATGTGTTTTTATTGCTTTGTAATGGTGCTATCACAACTAGCAAGGAACAACTTCGAGCATATTCTTGGTTTAAACGGGAAAAAATAATAATATGAGTCTTATCCCGGATTGTGTATTCGTGCTAGAGAATGGCCATATGTTGGCATTTGGGTAGATGATCTTAGGGTTATTTGGCTGTGTATCGCCATTTGTTATGAGACAGTCATGAGAAACTAAAATTTTATATGAAATGTTGATTTTGTGATAGAAGACGGAATGAACTATCATTGATTTTGTCATGACTTATAATTGATACCTATAAGTTGAGGATCAATATTAAAAGTTAAAGCGACTCACTATGTGTCACGTCCCGACTTTCCGTACTAGATGACACGTGGACGTTATGCCGTCACGGACCAAATCCGTGACAAGACCAAATAAACCGAATGGATTTAGGGGTATGAAAGTCAAGAAACTGTAAACAGTAATCACATTCATAGCTTATAATTTCGAATACCTATTTTAATTACAACATTGGTGCAGAAACAATACAGAGCGAATATTATATTAAACAAAATAGTCGTCTGATCTGCTATATTATCCGAAGCACGTGAGATCATCTATATGCATGCAAGCTCACACTAAGAGCCTCCAGGTGCTATTGGGGGCATACCTGCAATTGAAACGCATAACCGTGAGCTAACGAAGCTTAGCAACCAAAGGTGTATGAATCTCAGTTACAGGGAACTTGCACTAACGGCTATGGCGACCGCCGAAAGTCCCTAAAACATTTTTATAATATGATAGAAAAATATGGGCGCCATATCAAACAGCATCGTTTTACATTACTTTATATGCCTTCGTATTGCTTTTAAGAGTCATTGCTTTCTTTTGCATTTATTTAGGGTTCATGACTTAACTCAAAAGCGGTAACTCCAAGGATATAACCGACTCGGAGTACAGAGATAAAGTGTCAATCGTCAGCCGGGCTACTCAATAGATTCTGTTTTCGTACCTACGTACTTCGTGCGTTGCCTTACACCTCTTGCGGGCATTCAATGAGGCACCGTATGCCAGCATTGAGATAATTTGGGCCTCCCTGCAGAGAGGAACCCGTGGCCCCGTCACAACGGCGTCGAAGACACTGCATGCATGCAAAGTGGATGGGGGATGTCCATCGCTCCCTAACTAGTTCTCACCCGTGATGATGACTCAGAGGATAACACTGGAGTGCAATGACTCAAATCCAAGCCACCAAGGCTATCGAAGGGAGCAACAAATGATCATAATGGATCAAAGAATGGACGCCTTGTTCGACCTTCTCAATAATTTAAGGGAAAACGACCAACGATCCAACGGATTCACAAGGGATATCAATGTCGACCTTGTTGGTTCAAGGATGTAATATTTCTTATTCGTTCGCTTTTTCATTAGTTCAAATAGGTAGTGTAACTATGCTCTACATGTCCCGTTTTCTTTTTATTAATCGTTTAGAGGTCACTTTCATTAATTTTCCGAGAGGGTATATATAATATAAGGGTGTGTATTCTAGTTCATTTCAACCCCAAATACCCCACCACATATCAAACATGATCATCTATGCACGTCTAAGATTAAATTTCCATGCGTATGTGTTATATATCTCAAATATGCATTTAGGTTTAAGGTTCAACGCACGAAGTCGATAATTTCTTGGTCAGTCAGCCGTCGCGGCCGTGACTTGGCCCCGTCGCGGGCACGACGATGCCGTTCTGCCAAAATGCAGAATTTTTCTCCCGTCGCGGGCGCGACCCAGGATGGTCGCGGACGCGAGGGTTCTGCAGCACTGAACGTGCAGAAAACTCACGTCCAACGTTCACGTATACTTCAATTATCACCACAATGCATACAATCCATTCCTCACACATCATTCACAGCACAAACATATCCCAAACACGCACGAATGTGAATGAAGCTTGCGAACGCATAAAAGAGGCGTCTCGGTCGAGTGAGGTTATCTCGAACGCGTTTGTTTCCTCGAAATGGTTTTCGTCCTTTGGCTTCCTGCTGCTATTATCCCGTCTCCTTGCTGTGGTTGCTGCCTGAAGATGACGATGACAATGATGATGCTCGATTTAGTGCGTGATCGTGGTGATGTTAATGGCGATGAGATGATGTTGAAAATGATGATGGTGAGAATGATGGTGGCTGGAGATGGTGACGACTGCGGCTGGTGTTGGTGGCCGGAGAGTGATCGGAGATGATGGTGTGATGGTGGCAGAGTGATGGAAATGGTGGTGGCTGATGGTGATGGAGAAGAACAGGGCGGGAGAGTGGAGAAAATATGGGAGTGTGTGCCATTGCAAAATATCCCGTTTCTCTTCCACGATATGTCTCGTTCAGTCTATTATTTATCTAAATTTCATAATATAAATTCATCGATAATTTATTTAAATCGATAGATTTATCCCATATTTAATAATATCACGCTCCACGTAATATTCATTAGTTATGTGATTAAAATCGATAGTCCTATCGCACAACATTTATAACATTATAATGTTATAACGTTATTTATTCATAATATTCATCGTCGCAACGATCATTGAATTGTCCTAAATATCACATCGTTATATTTGATTTAATAATCAAATATTTTCTTGGATTTAAATATATAACCTTTAAGCCCGACTATTTTCAATTCGTAACGTTATATAATTCTAACCCTTTCTGTAACATTCATTTTTAACATCTTTTATTCGCGTTTTATTTACATACGTACTATATTTATGTTATATATTCATTTTTAAATTCTCAAAATTTTCGGGGATTACACTATGTCTGTATACTAAAAAAATTAATGGATGAAGCGGATGTTCTCTCGGTACATTCCTGAGCTCTCAACTCCTGTATTCGTAGGGTTTTTATCCATAAGTGCTGAATTATGGAAATGTTATTGCTATTGTTGTTGGACCAAAGAGCTATTTTAATCCCTTAATTGATATATTGCTTGAATATAGAAGTTCGATCGATATGGAGTTGTATCGATCATGGATGTATGAACGACTTAAAGGTCGCCACTTGAGCAATCGTTTCGTCGAGGGTGTCGATAAGTTTGCTAATGCTACTCTTCAACACGACGAAGGTCGTTTTTCAGGACATTTGAGATGTCTTTGTAAGAATTGCAAGAATGTCAGATTTCAAACAGTGGATAGTTTGAGACTTCATCTTCTCAGTAAGGGTTTCACAAAGAACTTTTTGTTTGGATTTATCATGGGAAAGCATGGGGATAAAATCCGCATGGAGAAGTCGGTGGACCGTCTACAGTGTTCCATCGAGAAGTAGGCGAACCGTTAAATGTGCTTCAATATTCTTATAATTATGAGGATATGTTGGTTGATGCATTCCTGACTGAATATTATGAATAAACTGAGGCTGCAAATGAAAGACTGTATGATGATGGTCCGCCATCAGAATCCAGACATTATTTTAACATGATGGATGCCTCTCAGTCTTCTTTGTATGATGGGGTCAGCATGTCTCGGTTAGCCGTTGCTTCACTACTTTTGACTCTGAAATACGAGTATAACCTTCCTCATAAAATGGTTGACGGAATCTGCAAGTTGTTGAAGGATGTGTGCCCACCCAATAATATTATAAAGGAAGAGATGTATGACATCAAGTCTATCATGAAAGGCCTTCATCTTCCTATGAATAAGATTGATTGTTGTCCAAATGATTACATGCTTTTCTGCAAAGCTTCAGTACGGTTGGCAAGATACTCTATATGTAATGCAAACCGTTACAAGGAGAAGAGACGTTCGAAGAAGCGGTCGGGTGTTTCTATGCTGCGATATTTTTCGATAACTCCGAGGCTACAACGGTTATATGCCAACAGTGCTACTAGCGAGGCCATGTCTTGGCATTCCACTTCTCGTAGATCTGATGGCACCATGACACACTCTTCAGACAACGAGGCCTGGAGACATTTGGGTCGTACTTTTTCATCGTTCGCGACGGAGGCACGCAATGTTTGTTTAGGACTCTGCACCGATGTATTTGCACCATTCGGACAGTCTGGGAAGGAGTATTCTTGTTCGCCATTCATACTCACACCATACAATCTTCCCCCCGATATGTGCATGAAGAGACCTTATATGTTTTTGAACATGATCATTCCTGGACCAAAGAGTCCGAAAGGAAACTTGATATTTATTTACAGCTCTTGATAGAAGAGCTGCAGATGTTGTGGGAAGTTGGGACACCAACATATGATATTCACAAACGTCAAACTTTCAACATGAGGGTTTGTTTGCTATGGACTATCAGTGATTTTCCTGCATATGCTATGTTATCTGGTTGGAGCACAGCCGGTCGATTGGCCTGTCCTTATTGTATGGGAAATATAAAGTCCTTTCACCTCAAGAGTAGACGAAAGCATTCGTGGTTCGACTGTCATCGATGATTTTTGTCTATGCATCATCCTTTTAGAAGCAATAAGAGTGGGTTTTTGAAGAGCAAGACAATCAAGGACCCTCCGGTCGAGATTCTTAGTAGGGATAAGATTCTTCGTAGTTTCACACATTCCAAGATCGGTTGGTCTATGACTTACCGACTTCTATGGTTGGTTTTCACAGGATTCATAATTAGAACAAGAAGAGCATATTCTGGAAACTCCCTTATTCTAAGCCTCTTCTAATCCGTTATAATCTTGATGTCATGCATATTGAGAAGCACATGTTTAATAACGTGTTCAACACAGTGATGGATGTGTCGGGGAGGACGAAAGACAATGAAAAATCAAGAAGAGATTTGGCTTTGTATTATAAAAGATCCAAACTCCATGTTGTGAAGAGTGTTTATGGTAATGACAAGACTCAGTTTTTGATGTCGAAAGCTCCTTTTGTTTTGAAGAAAAACCAAAGGAAACTGTTGTGTGAACGGATCAAGAAATTACAGTTTCCTGATGGATATGCATCCAATCTTCGTTGATGTGTCCTTGAGTCTGAGTGGCAGTTAAGAGGCATGAAAATTCATGACTATCACGTTTTTATGCAGAGATTGCTGCCCGTTGCTTTCAGGGAGTTGTTCCCAAGCAATGTATGGAAAGTTTTCACAGAGTTGAGTCAGTTTTTCAGGGGCTTGTGCTCAAATTGTATATCTCGTGAGGACATGGAGCGTTTGGAGATATTTATCCCTGAAATTATTTGTAAGTTAGAAAGGTTGCTGCCTCCAAGTTTCTTCAATTGCATAGAACATCTCCATATCCCTCTACGATATGAGACAAAAGTAGCTGGACCTATTCACTATGGATGGATGTATGGTTTCGAAAGGTAATGATTATGTCAATCTATATTTTATAATTGAGCAACGATTTCGTTCCAAGTTCCAATGTTCGTTTGGCAAAACTTTGTGTTTGAAGGTTCTTATTCCATCTAAAGAAAAAGATTGGAATAAAACACATGTGAAGGGTTCTATATGCGAAGCTTAACTTTTGGAAGAAGCAAGCAACTTTGCAAAGTTGTACTTTCCAGATAGTGTGGAGACAAAGGCTAATGACGTCCACGTTGTTCTAGGAGGTCAAGTGATGATGGTAACCATCAAAACCTTCCGAATATCATTTACAAAAATGGGGATTATGTCCCGATTGAGAGGAAAGCGAAGAGAAAGAAGAGGGCAGAAAAGAAATTGATAGTTGATTATCAAGATGCCGAGGCAGCTCATAGATATATTCTCACGAATTGTGAACTTGTTGTATTGTTTGAGAGGTATGATGACTAAGAGTGTTTTAGGGACATATTTGCATTGCACTAGACTGTTTTGTCCATTCTCACAATAAAATTGTTATAGGTTATTCGAGGAGGAGATGGTGAGAAGAGGTTGCGTTGACACTATAGAAGAAGCATGGATAAAAACGCGATATATATGGCCTGTTTGGTTAAAAGAGCATGTAAATCAGTTATAGTCCTCGTACGATTGAATTGTAGAAATTTGATCACACTCAACATTGCAGTAAGTATCTATTTCATCACAGGTCCGACTCCTCGAGGGCAATGAGATGATCAAGGCAATAGCTACGGGTCCTATAATTTATGTAAAAAAATTCAAGCAATATGTTGTCAACGATTTTTTATTCGACACATTCTCATCCGGTAAGGGGACACTGCTGTCAACTGGGGCATTTGCGTGAAAAGGGATGGCATCGCAGACTATTATGGCATTCATAGACATTGTTGAACTGTAATATATCGGGACAGATTTTAGAAGCTTAAAGACTGTGCTTTTTAAATGTGAATGGTTCGATTCAGTCTCTGGATTAAGTGTGCACCCGAGCTATGGGCTTGTTGATACAGACCGTCTGAGTGATACAGAGGACTCTATGATACTTTTGTCCTTGCCACTCAAGCCATTCAAGTATATTATGCTCCTTATCCGGGTTGTGCACCCCGACATAATAAATGGTGGGCCGTATTCAAAACGTAATCATGATCTACTATTGAAGCTCCTGAAGCAATGGAATAAGCTTTACAAGAGGATTTCATTATTTCACCGTGTATTCTTGAATTTTTGGAAGAAACAGAATATGATGATTATGATGAAGATGATGTGCTTGAAAATGTAGCACAATCAGTAGAGGATGAGGACGAGGAAGAGGAAGAGGAAGAGAAAGAAAAGAAAGACACAACAGAAGACATAGAGGAAGAAGAGGAAGAAGGAAAAGGGGATGATGAAGAGGAAGAAGATGAAGAGAACTCTGAAAAGTCTGATGATGACGGTGATGAGGGGGAGGAATGAAGCTTTCTTAACATCTAATTAATATATAATGAACTAGAATGGTTTTATGATATCTCATTATTGATTTCCTTTTGTAGCATATTTAATCACACCGATTTCAAAAAATAGTAAAGAAATTATTTTTGTAGTATATGTAATCATATAGATAGGTCAAAATTTTAAGCTCATAGATTTTTTACCTTTTATGTTCGTAGATGTCTTCCAATGATTCGAGGGGATGGCGTAGTGCTTCCCGCGGATGATCCAACGGATGCAGCGGTGCTTCACGGGATCGTCTTTCTGACAGGAGCGTCGAGAGTGCTATGCCATCGACTGTTCCAACGACGGTTTCAGAGGTTGAGCCTGATTAGTTCGATATTATGGCCGATGTTAGGCACGGTCACGATCACTTAGCCACGATGTTGACTCCAGATGAGCCCTCTTCTCATGCATCTACATCAAAGCGGCCTTCATCCACTCATGCTGGTAGATCTAGACTTCCAGACGTCAATCCTAATTCTTCATTACATCCAGATACTCACAGGTAAGATTGTTTTCATTCACAGCGTTCCAAGGTTCTCATATATATATATATATTTTTTACATTTATGCATCATTAATATCGACGTACTGTTTTTCCTTACATGTACTCGCAAAATGTATTTTGTAGGTTTTATCACAGTGATGTTGTGAGGACTATCACTTCCTCTTTCACTGTCTTTTATAAAGATTTGTGGACTGCCTATCCTCAGATTCCACTCCAGGCCCGAGATCGTATGTTTGGTTCGTTCTTGGTACTCGTACGAAATATCATTTTCACTTATCTCTAATTTTATTTAGATATCTCTAACTACACCAATTAAATTTATTTGATAATGTCCTTTTTTCAGACTCAGTATACTTGGGATCCTTCCATCGATAGGGTGGTACGCGCGGCTTGGGAGGAAACATTGAAACGACGTTACCGAGATATCTTCTACAACACTCGAATTGCACTCATTGAGGGCAGATTTGAGAGCATTCAGTGGATGGCATTCGAGCTTCAGATGCAATTGTTGGAGACTTAGTATACGAGTGAGGAATTCATTGCAAAATCTGTCGTCGTCATACATAATCGGGCAAAGGGGAACGCAACACACACACAGGGCAGTGTCATCTGTCGCCATCGGAAAGAGAATGGTAAGTTTTTTGTTTTTAATTTTGATTCATTTACTATATTTTTAGTTTATGCATGTTATTTACAGTAAGTAAAAAATTTCCTTATTACACAAAATATTTGTATTTCGTTCTTTTTTAGGAGAACGCTTTGAAGAGAAATGTCTTGGCCTCTTAGATATTCACTTAGACTCATAAAAAGTCTGATGCCCCTTACGTGGTAAAGACCATTCAGACGGAAAAGTCTATAGCAGACATTCCGTTAGTTGACGAGCCGGCGACACAGCTTCGGATAATTTAGGTTTTGTTCTTATTTTCAAAATTACATTACTAGTATTTTTCGTATTGCTAATACATTAACAATATCTTTGTAGGATTCATATTTTGACCTTCTCAGTCGCGGGTGGATGAGTCTTCTGATCCTAAGGTTGCGCAGTAGTAGGTTCAGGCTGTCGCTGATCGGACTTTCTTGGAGGTTTCTCGAACCGACAAGGGAAGGGTATACGGTATTGGCTCAACTGCGAGCCAATTGTACCCCAATTCCATGCTCAGCTCTTCATCCAGGACTCGTTCCAAGAGTTCTCGTGGGGTTCCGAAGGATTATTGTCAGTCCAAGGAAGAAGTCCTCACCCTCCGACAGAGCAAAGCCAGGATGGAGCAGCAGATGGCCTTCCTATTCAGGAAGATGGGAGAGGATCCTTCTACATATCAGACCGAAGCTGGTAGTGCTTTTTCTCCTTTTCAACCACCTCTGGACGATGATTCCTGTCTTCCAGAGCAGCGTGATGTTTGATTAGCTGGTCATTGATGACGATTAGGTTATTGTAAACATTTTATTTGTGTATAATTTGAGAGTTTAGTTCAATTTATTTTATGTTGGTTTTGTTTAGGTTTGATGGATGCGACAGATACCTGTATTATATTTTGGTTTGTTGAAATTTCAATATGTTTTTTAAGAAAAATAAACAGATTTAGCGACAAAATTTCGTCGCTATTTCAAACAAAACATACACTTGAATTTTGCGACGGAATTCCGTCGCTGATGTGAACTGCAACATGTAGCGACGGAATTTCGTCGTCATATGTAAAAAAAAAAAAAAAAAAAAGGCAATGTAGTATAGCGATGGATTTCCGTTGCTACATGTTACAGTTCACATTAACAACGGAATTCTATCGCAAATTTCATTTGTTTCACAAAATTGACACTTGTTACGGATTTCTTCGCTGATGTTTTACAAAACCAAAAAAATTTTTAGCGACGGAAAGGTTAGTCCGTCGCAAAATATTTGTGTTAGCGAATGATCCGTCGCTAAATTTTGCATTAGCGACAATGTTTTTAACGATGGATTGATTTCGTCACTAATCATATTTAACGACGGATTTGGTGATTTTTGCGACGAAAAATTTTCGTAGCTAAATTGCATATTTTTTGTAGTGGCTTGACTACATGCTCCATGCATTGCTTCACGCTTTTATCCTAAATGTACACCTTCACATATATAAACTCCAAATAACATCAGTGCACATCTGTTTGTTATTATCAAAACACATGAAATATTCATTTCGTCTCATAATTATTGCGATAGTTTGACTTTGCACGCGTGTCTATGTAAAGTTTGACACGCGTGTAATGACGACCAAACATAGTTTTTTATAAATTTATCTTGAAATATCAATTGTTGTGTAAGTTATATACGTCAATCTAATACATGTCGCGGGAAGATCAGACGTGATTTGATGTCTTAGTTTTTATTTTTCTTTCATTGGACGATGAAACAAAAATATTTATCTATTTTTTTTGACATAATCAAAACAAAAACAAAAATCCTAAATTAAAAAAAAATTGTTTTATCCAAATATAATACTCAAGAATAGTTTAGAAACCTATTTTGTAAAAAAAAATATTTTTTTTATTGATATTTCATATTTTTTTAATTATTTTCATAATGTTGAAACGTTGGAGCAACTCCACTCATGGATTGCCATTTGTATTTTTGATAATCCAAATGACAAACTTGAGTGAAAAAATAGTGATCACTTACTTTGGATTGTCATTTAGGTTATCATATATTTTTCATTTAATATTTTAACAACTCAATCAATTTTTATCAATCACTCAACAATCCATTTGGATTTGACGTAGATATATGATAATGTCATTTTAATTGTCAAATTTAACAAATAAAATGATATTATCATTTTTTTTATAACCCAAATACATAATATATAAATGTATCTTATCGTTTGATTGCCAAATATAAAAATGGCAACTCGAGTGCACTGGGGATGGAGTTGCTCTTATAGTCTCTTAAGAGTAAGTCCAACCATAAACCAAATACGATTTTATATCTATAATTTGATACCAAAATATAAAAATAGTATTTCAATTATGAGTCAAATCCAATGTCAAATATGATTCCAAATTTGGAACCAAATTTGGGTGTAGCCATTCTTGACACGTCACTTTTTCATTTAAGAATCATTTGTAATCATGTGATTCTAAAATAAAATCAAATATTGGAACAAGAGTTCTGTAATTTTGGAACCTTTTAGTTCTAAAACGGAATCATTTTGTTATAAAACAAAACAAAACATTAGAGTAAGTGTTTTATAATTTGGATCAAAATTGTTTTTTGACGTCAAATTATAATAATAACTATATTTATTTTAATTTTATGGTTGGACTTGCTCTAAGAGCATCTGCAATGGAAAGTGTTAAATGGACCATGCTATACCATAATTTGACAATGAATAATATAAACATATTATAATTTAACAATGTTGCTCCAATAGTCTCATGTTATAATATGAATAGAATGAGATTTTATTTTATTTATTATTCTTTTTTTCGGCTTTTTTTTTTAAAGGAATGAGATTTTATTTGATGAAAGGACAAATGGTGACATGGCAAGAATAACGATCCCAAATGCATTGCCATATGTAACTCATCTTTTTTTTTTTTTTTTTTTTTTTTTTTTTTTTGAAATGCATAACTCAACTTTTAATGTTGCTAAAATTTGGCACAAAAAAAAATATCCATTGAAATGCAATTTGTAGGAGTGTTAATCGGTTCGATTTTTAATTGATTCTCCTTTTAAACATAAAAACCAAAATCGAACCTATTAGTTAATCGATTTGAAAATGAAAATCGAAATCGTTTATTAATTGATTTTGATTTATCAATTTTTAAACGGTTTTATAGTGTTTTGGTTAAAAGGTTATAAACGACTAGCGTTGCAAGCTTGTTAAATTACTTCTACATAATTTTCGAAGGAGATGAGACTGTTTTTGCACAATCAAACAACAAAAATCACTTCTTAGGTAAAAATTGGACATTAAATATTTTTATGAAAGTTGAATAGAAATACAAGAACAATATCGTAACAATTACTCCTTTGTAATTTGTTTGTTTCGTTGCAGATATAATTCAATCTACCTATGATTATATGTATCCGGTTAAAATGGTGTGAAAAATAAGACACTGCGGTTCGATCATTTGATTTTAAACGATGCAAGCAATAGGTTTTTTTAATCGATTAATCAATTTAAAATCAAATTAAACCGAACCGATTAATTAATCGATTTTATTTTTAAAATCGAAATGGAATCATTTAACAACTATGGATTTTGTTAATTTTGATTTATTGATTTCGATTTTAAATCGATAATCAATTTGGATTTGATTTTGACATCCTTAACAATTTTTATGAGCCGTTGTTATATTTCAGTTGTAGCATTCCATTGAGGTATCCCATTAGAGATGTTTTAACCCAATATGAATTACGCCTGCTTCTCCTCGGTCTCCTCTTCCTCACCTCCATGGCCTACTAGCTAGGAAGCCTCGAATACCATATACCCATCTCTCCTACTCAACCTATATCCGACCAACCCCACTCTTCACCTGTCTCCTTCTTGCTGTCTTTTCCCTCCTTTCTTTTTCAACTTCTCCAATCTCTCCTCTCTCCCTAAACCACAATAAGAATAACAGTAGGCAAACACACTGATCGATCATCCCCAAAGAACACAACATCATCACTTTCCACTCTCCATGTAACAAATCTTGCCACTAACCATGGAGTCCGGCAACAGCAGCAGCATGCAATCATCCTCCGGCGGCGGCAACGGCGCCGGGGACGACGACTTCGACTCCCGCCCCGACTCCTCCTCCCTTCCTTTTTTCTCCTCCTCCTCTCAACCCGACCACCTCCCCTTCAATCACAATCCCAACCCGTGTCAACAACAACAACAACCACCCCTCTCCGCCCTCTTCGACCACCCCTCGGCCGATTTCCCCCCCTACGACACTTCCTCCATGTTAAACCCCGACCACCTTCTCTGGCCGAATAATCCGCAGCAGTTTGTTGGGGGATTTATGTCTGCCAGTACACAGCAACAACATCATCCAGAGAGAGATCGAGATGATGCCGCCGCAGCACCGATGGGTGCTGCTGGTACGGCGGCAGGGTCGACGGAGGGTAGAGGTGTGCAGACCCGTCCGAAGAAGAGGACGCGGGCGTCCAGGCGGGCGCCCACCACGGTGCTTGCGACCGACACATCGAATTTCCGTGCCATGGTGCAGCAGTACACTGGGATCCCGTCCTCCCCGTACTCCGCCGTCTCCTCCTCGTCGTCGCTTTTTTCTCGGAGACTGGACCTGATCCGGTCTCCGTTTACTGGACGAGGAGGCGGCGGCGGGGTTGGGAATTTGTTCAGACCCGCTGCCCAGAATCAGACGCACCAGGCGGCAGCAGGTGTGGCTTCGTCTGATGCTGGTGCGGGTTCTATTTTTCCTTTCGGCAACACCATTGGTGGTGAGAATATGGGGAGGAGAGATTGTAGAGATGCTGATGGGATCAATATCTTTGCCAATTTCAACTCCAGCAATAACAGCTTCCAATCCTTGAGTAATAGTAATCCGATGGCTGCGGCGGCTTTGCCACGAATGCCTCTCGGATTCGACGGTCTTCCTCAGATGACTTTCCAATCGTTGTTGTCGTCGCAGTTCTCGTCGATGACGTATCCGTCTATGGTGTCCAACACCGAGGCTGCAGTCACCGCGGGTGGTTCTGATGTTTTTGGAGCACAGTTTAATGATCAGAGTATTCGTGTGAATAATAATTCTAACATAGGGGTGGAGGATGGATTAGGAGTGAGCCATGATCATGTTGGTGGCTTCTCAGGTGTCGGGATAGGGTCCGATGGGACGGGACCGAAGAACAACAAACATGATCATCGCGACAATGACAATGGCGGTGGGAATGACGGGTTAGCGACTGACGGAGGAAACTACGTCGGGAATTGTGGATCGTCATCGTCCACGACGAACTTGCAGCGAGATCAGTTAGTGGAGAGTGCTGTAGCGGCGGCAACAGCGGCTAATTCTAGAGGTGAAGGTACATTGGCTTCATGGATTAACAGTCCATCTTGATCACATATGATCATCATCCTTGATTTTTTTTTTTTTGATTTTTTTTATACTATCTGATATCTTTGTCTAAAGTTATTATTCATTCTTATGGCAAACATGAATATAAGTCACATATGTTACATAGATACAATGATGAGGAAGAAGATGGGATAAAGTATTTTTTGCATTCTAACATGATGGGAATGATGTGTGGTTCCAATGATGGACCTATCAGACCTCTCCTTCATGATTCGCCTTCTTGTCATTTTGCAGCTTGTTTATATTTATATTCATTATATTTCAAGTCATTTGATCAAAATATTTTCTTCTCCTGGTTTCCTGTGATGCTGCCTGGAGTATTTGATTTTATTCCCTGTTTGATCAGTGGAAACAATTATTGCAACATTTTATTGCTCCAGTATCATAGTTTTCGGTTTGTCCCATTGTGCTGGTTTCTGCTTTGGTAAGGAATTGAGGTATCCTAAGTTTCTTAGAATAATATAGGAGGCTAAAGTCTGCGTGATTTGTGTGATTAGTTCATACTGCTAATGTCTTCAATGAAAACGGGGTGTCGTGTTAGTGGTCAGGCCTTGTATGCGATGAATTACTTAAGGTCAAGAGTTTTTTGTGTTAGTTCCACAAAATGGTCGATGCATGACGTTGTCTACTCGAACGTGCATTATGGTTTTAGCTATCATGAGTTTGAGGATGTGTTGCTTGAGTTGCAATTCGAATGTGACATCATGAGCTTTACGTACGGAGCTTAGATATTTAGATCAGAACCAATGTTACGCCTTGTTAGCTATTGGTTGAGTATCTACGTTACCTTTATGGTACAAGATATACTACCTAAACCTAATTCCTAGTCCGATATAATCTTAGCCACCGATGCTAGTGTAGTGCTACTTTTTTTTACTGTGTAGTTATTGTTGCATCACGCAAGTTGTAGGCGGAGACGGTATAAGCTATAGTGTATAGACTTAAGGATATTGTGCATTTGTGCAAACTATATATGCATTCTCTTCAATGTTTAGAAGAGTCCCTTAATTTTCAAAGCACTTAAATTGTCAAAGATAGTTGATTACGTCCTATTGTGGAAGTGTTAATTTATGTGTTTTGGAGTTCTAGAGGTTGTCGATGTTGTTAGCCCGTCTAGTCAATCTTCTTTCTTTTTTTACCATCTAGAACTATATATTGGTCATCTCCCATTTGGATTATGATGTCTAAGTGCATATCAACATCCTTAGTGACTATGTTTGTCAAAACATTCATTGTTTAGAAAATGGTAGACATCCCGTTATAGATGAGCCTTTTAGTCGAACAGGCGACAAGTTAACCATATGTCTAGATAGTTGTCCAAGAATTATTTTAGAAATTGTTGAAAACTAGTTTTTTTGTGTTAGATACATATTTTTGGGTCTTTCATCATCGATTTAAAGTTTTAAAAGAATTGATTTTTGGACATGATTTCAAAAACACTGACACTTTTAGGTTATCAATGTTTGGTGACGGTTGATGCTTCTTAGGAAGTTTTGAGGCCATCTTATTACAACTTTATGAATACAACTTTAGATATGCCACGAGGGCCCAAGTTATTATGAGTATACGCAATCTCGTAATGCTCATTAGTTGACTTTTATACTAGCCATATATTTGCTATATGTACCAAATTATGGAGAATCAAGATGGTTACATTTAGTTTTCGCATAGCACAAGTGATATTTGCAATTTGAAAAGTCAGCTTAATTAATTATTTGTAATACTAGTATAATCTAAAGTATTAGCTTGGATATGATATTGGTGTATTAGGTATTGAAAATAGCTAGTACAAGACTAGAGCATTTGAAATTTAGATTCTCGGTACCCTGATGTGGATTTTGAGGTCCACAAAATTCTTACTAAAAGTAATGGCTGATAATGTGATCGACTTCGATATTTTTGTTTACGGTTCGACATCATTAGCTAGTATCTTCATTACGGTGGTAACAAACATAAATGACGGAGAGAGTAGGTAGGTAGATTACATTTGGTACGTGGTCGTGAGTCTATTTTCCGTTGCATGGTTATTCTTGTGGTAGCTCGGGATTTGAACATTTTACTCTGTGATTGTGATGGTCAAGATGATTTAGTTTAATTATAAATATTTTTTTATTAGATAATCAGAGATTTGACATCCCGTAACTCATATGATTGTGATTGTCAAAATGATTTAATTCAATTATGAACAAATTCTTTTTATCATGCGATCAAGAATTTGACGGAAAGATATGAAAAACCGAGTATAACCTTATTATGTGGGTTGGGTTGGTTGACTGTTGAAGTGAAAATAGCAATGAGACTCAGAAATCGTAGCCTACAAAAATAGGAGGAATGCAAACAAATGTTTAGGGAATTCTTTTGTTTATGAGATCTTTCTGTTGCGAGGCATGCGCAACGCAAAAGAATTGAGGAATAGAAAACCTTGAGACAGTGATATTTCAGTGTTCAACTGTGTCTGCACATGCAGAGTTGCCAACACCGATACATCAACGTTACATCGCACCGCGAACATGGATTTAAATGTGCCCAAAGAGATTCATAACATTTGTAGCAGTCGATATACTCAATACGGAATGATGTTCTCCTTCCTTGTTCTTATGATCGGATTTTATGATATCGCTTGCTGGTTGGTTTAAATCTAATTACATTCGCTTACATGGGAGAATATGTGAATGACTAAGCATCTGAATCAACGGTGGTGTTACTGTAGTTAGGTTTAAACATCGGTTTTATACTTGGGAGTTTGGTTTTGACTGATTTCTAATGACATGTTTGATATCGTCGTTGTTTTTGATTTTTTATTTTCGTTTTACTATCTGATGAAACAGAATGATTTGATATTAATTTATATTTTTTAAATGGATAAATTAGAATCAGAAAACAAAAAACCAAAAAAAATGATTTTCATGTTTTATTTTTTGTTTTGTCTGAATACAACATTCAAGATTTTATTTATAAAAAAATATCTTATTTCATAGTGTTTTTAATTTTCACTAATGGTTTTTATTTCTAGTATTATTTTTGATTTCACAATTTTGGATAGTGATACTCCCCCATCAAAATAAAATTGTGCTGTAATATTTTTTTTTTTGATGTCCCACAAAAATTATATTAGCTTAATTGAAAACCTTTTACTTATAAAAATTTTAAAATATTTTTATTTTATATAAAATCAATTCATATCAGTTCCTCCTTCATTCTTTTTTTTTTTCTTATTCATCACACTCTCACAATTCAAAAAATAATTTAATCTTTAATAATTAAATTCAATATATATATATATATAAAATATCGTGTCAAATAAAAAGATTAAAATTTTATTGAAACAACGGGAGTACAAACAGCCTCTCTAAGTGATCATTAATCATTGAGACTCAAGGTTACAGGATAAGAAAGCGGGGGAGTTTGTACAGGTTCTCATCATGTACAGTGATAAAAAGGCAATCGTGGATTAGGTGTAAGATTCTCCCGAATTTAATTTTCATAGCGAAACTTAATTTTGACCTATTCAAATCAAAATCAAATACCGGAGTATAATAAGTTCAGAATCAAGTGAAAACGGAGGATGAAAGAGCTTTCAGTATTTTCTCAAAACATTAGCAACAAGTTTATATGAAATAATATTTGATTGTTAGATCAAAATTTATTTTGATAATTTTTCAATTCAATGTGATTCAAGTTTTAATACGCAAAAAAAAAAAACTCCAATAAACCATAATCAAGTATAAACAAAAAGTAGCTGAATTTTTAATATTGTTATTCAAAATTATAAAAATTAAAATCAATGACATAAACAGAAAATCATTACTTAAAATAGAAACTACTCTACAAAATAAAATAATTTTTTATAAGTAAAATTTTAAATACTGTATTCCGATGAAATAAAAAACAAAAATTAAAAATTATTTTTTTATTTTCGTTTTATCTGTTTAATAAAAATAAAAAAATATTTCTATTTTATCAATCAATAAAATAAAATCATAATATAAAAATAAAATCAACACCAAACAAGGGTCAGCAAAAAGAATCACTTGCCGTTTCCTATGTTCTTTTTCTATCCTACGTAAGCAATGATGAAAATGTACCATAGGATGACGTCATCCACACCGTGTGTTCAATTCAAGCTATGTTCGAGATGTTGATCGCCAACCTTTCCTGTCCTTGAATCGTGGCTAGATGATCAAGACTAGCTAATCTGAACTACCGAATGATTCATATGGATAAGAAAAGTAAGACGATCGAGATCGAAGATTTAATAAAATCAAGATTCAAATCCTTAACAATGGTGATGTCATATAGGTCAAGAATACTTATCATACTACATTGTATTTGTCCTCATCCAAATATTGTAACGTCTTACAATAACTATCATATCACTTTTAAGACGCCTCGTTACATTATTGTATGTAATCATTCTATTTTCTTTTAAGTCAATTATAATACAACTTAAATTAATATCTTTTGTTATGAAAAACTCATAAAAGAGATAAGTCTCTCAGCATTCATTTTCTTAATTTATTAGATCTGAACTTGAAACTTATTTAAGGGGAATCAAACTTTCAACGACATGAACGAACACGCATCGAGGTTGGCATAATATATTGAGATTAGGAAATGCGTATCATGATATAGGTATTTCTGATAACAATAAATGATTAAAATTAAAACAACAGAAATCAAAAAATAAGATTAAAATACTATCTTTTAATCATAACCTTTTATTTTTTATCATTTAATCTTAATTATTTATTTTTTATTAGATATATCTATATCACGAAATACTCTCTCTTTTCCGTCATATATTTGAAGCGTATGATTTTCTTTTGGTTGATTCATTAGTCCTAGGTGAAAAGTCTATAGACTGGATCGATCCAATAAGGTAGAGTTCTTGAGGTCATGTAATGTAAGCCCATATTCTAACCCAAGGCTCAGCTTTCGGCCTACTTAACTGTAGGCCACTTTTCGGTTGGGCTTAGAAAAACTGATGTACCGAAAAGCCTGGTTCTATTTGGGTAGATGGAACCGAATCACTGTCAGTAGGTGCTACCTGATGCTGATTTTATTTGGATCAAAGACAATGTACTCCACCGTCTCAAAATTACTCTTTTCCTCTCAACATAATTACAATCATTTAATTTGATATAATATATATATATATATATATATTAATTTTTAAATAAAAATTAAAATATTCTTTGACTTTTGTAAGTGAGAATAGTAAGAAAAAGAAAAAAGAAAAAAAAAATAATGGAATTAATTGATATGATATAATAAATAATTAAGATATTTTAATATTTTTAAAGGGAAAACGTTTCCAAATAATAGGATAGGGTTGCAATTTTCTTGACTATTATTATGTTATTTGAAATTTTTTCTTTAAAAATATCAAAACACTCATATTTTTTATTTTATATCACATCAACTTATCTCATTATTTCTCCTCTCATTTTTTCTCTCTCTCTCCTTCTTCTCATCAACCTTCAAAAACATAAATATCTTTATATAAAAAATTGAATACACATATAAAATCCCGTGTCGATTAATTTTTGGTATTTATTCTGAGACGAGGAAGTATAATTATTACTCTCTCTATCCCAGAATAAATATAACAAATTATTTTTTACACTATTGAACATGCATTTTGAGCAGGTTCGTTATTCGTTTAACGACGTAAGAAAATTACGTCAACGGTTCAGGATTGAAATATATAACTTAAAATATCATTAATATTTTACGATAATTTTATGAAAAATGATGTTTGATCGTCCTACGATATAATTCAAAATTTGTCTCGATAAATCTCCCGATCAAACTGTTAAAATTATATTGGGAAGGAGGGATTAGATCAGATGTTGAGGGAGTCTAATCCTTTTTGTGAGTGGTACACGGCTTGACAAGAGATGGATAATTAGAAAGAAAAAAAAAAAGGACTGCTAAAATAATCAATTCTTCGTTCTTATAATCCCAAATCTGAAGATAACGGTCACATAGCTTACTTGGGGGTTTTTGTTTGGAATTTCTGGGTGAGCAGTAACTCCAACCAACCCAAATCTTACAATGACGATCAAATTAACTATCAAGGGTCAATCTCTTTTTGAGATGTGAAGTTTTAAGGTGTTTCTTATGGAACTGAGGAATATATAATTATGGATGCCGATGCAGAGTTCATCCATTTTGATCATCCTCTTGAAAGAATATTTTTCTTTTCGATCAAACGCTCTGTTTCGTGTCTACCTTCGCCGTACATGTAACAACATGATCAAACGGAAACATGAAGATGAACGGGCTGCTTCCTACACGAAAATTAGTCACTTCTTTCTTGCCACCACTCGTTTCTAGACGTTGTCTCAGGCAACGAAAACCAAAAGTAAAAACAAAGCACAAAGCTATTGAAATTTCAAAGTAAAACACTCGAGTCAAGCAAAAAGCAAAAGAACACGCCATTTCTAGTTGTGTACCCGGCGGCGGCATCACATTCGCTGGTCATGGCAATTCGCAACCATCATTGTAGAGTCGCCAAGTCTCCTAATGGGTGACTATCGCCATCCATTGTCTCTGTCGTATTTGATTACTCTTAGTTCGTGTTGGATCTATGTATTATCTATTAAAGCATTCTTCGTGCTATACAAAAATAAGGATGATAAATCACGAATATTCGATCAGAAATCAATATTTTAATATCCGAGAATTTTAAAATAAATAAATATTATGTATATATATATATAAAGCATATGTTTAGAATAAAATGAAACAAAAAAACGATAAGTAAAAAAACTTATAAAATATGACACACGCAATGAATGTTACGGAGTTAAAAGAGTCACGTACACCTGCCAAATTTTTAATCTCAAAAATAATATTATCTTCGATAAAATGTTCTAATAAAATGTTTGGAATGTTATGGTCCGAAAGAAATAATTTTTGAAGGTAAAATTATACGATTTTTATAAATACGGTATATAAAATACCATATTACCCTAAACAAATACACCCAACACTCCACACCCCATCACATCCCACCACTAACTCTTTTCTTCATTTCATTAATCACTCATCATCCACACCACATCCCACTCACAACTCCTCGCTCATCATTTTCACTCACAACTACCCACTCACTACCTCCCACCACAACCACCTCCCACTTATCATCCATCATCACCACCACCACAACCACCTTCTACTCATCATTCATCACCACCACCATAACCACTCCCATCTTCTTTCAATCATCAATCTTTCACTCAATTCCTCTTCTCACCATCATTCTCTCATTTCTCATAAACTTACACTCTCCCTCACATAACACATATACTTTATATCACGTCATCATCTTCATACTTTATCAAAATCAGTGGGATTGTGTAATACCCGAGAAATTTAGAAATTTAGAAACGAATATATAAAGTAACGATTTCAAAATAAATCATGCTTAAAGGTTATATATTTAAATCCAAGAAAAATATTTGATTAATTAAATCAAATATGACGATGGAATATTGGGATGATTAGTTGAACGCGCCAATAAACGTTACGAACGAATAACGTTATATTGTTATAACGTTATAAACGTTGCGCGTAAGGATTATCGATTTAATCCCAAAAATAATGAATTATGACTCGAGAGGTCATATTTTCATACACGGAATAAATCTATCGATGCAAATAGATTTTTCACGGATTAATATTGCGAAATTTGGGTGAATAATGGATTGAACGAGACGTTTCGTATGACGAAACGTGGGATAATCACCCACCTTACCTAACTCACCTTTTCCCTCCACTTTCATCCCCACACACCTCCATTGTCTCCCACTCCCTTCACCACTCACACCACCACACACTCCTCACCTGCCACCACCACACAAGTAGCCTCCTCTCCGTCCATCAGTCGTAGCCAGCCAACGCCAAGGCACCATCATCATCATCAACATCAACATCATTACTTTCTTCCTCGTTTCATCATCAAACCATCATCACGATCATCATCGACACCTCACGACGAAGGGCAGCGATAGGCCGAGGAAAAGGACAGCGCCAGCAATCCGATCAGAGGGCGACAAAGGATCCGTTCGTATGATCGTGAGCTTAAGAAAATCAAACGCGTTCGAGCTAACCTCATTCGTCCGATACACCTCTTTTATTCATTCACACGATTCAAACACGTCCGTGCATGCTTTAGGACGTGTTTATGTTGTGTTTGATGTGTATATGATGGTTTGATTGCGTTAAAATGCGAATTAAGGAGTCCGGTGATCGGGCAGAGAAGTTCCTGTAGGTTCTGGCAGGAGATCTGTCGCGCCCGCGACCATCCTGGGTCGCGATCGCGATGGGGGAGGGGGGGAATATGAATTTTTACTGCACAGTGGCGTCGCGTCCGCGACGGCTTTTTGGCCAGGAAAAATACATTTTCGTGCCCCGGATCTTAAACTTAAATGCGTATTTGAGATATATAACACATACGCATGGAAATATATCGTCAAACGTGCATAAATGATCACGTTTGACATGTGGTGGGGTATTTGAGGTTGAAATGAATTAGAATATACCCTTATAACGTATATACCCTCATAGAAAATAAATGAAAGCGACCGCTAAATGATTAATAAAAAATGAACGGGGGATGTAGAGCATAGTGACACTATCCATGTGAACTTATGAAAAGCAAACAAATAAGAAATATCGCCTTCTTGAACTGATAAGGACGACATTGACATCCCTTGTGGATCCGTTGGATCATTGGTCGTTTTCTTGAATTTATTGAGAAGGTCGAACACGATGTTCCTTCTTCGATCCATTGCGATCATCTTTTTCTTTGAATAGCCTTGGTGGCTTGGGTTTGAGTCATTGCACTCCTGTATTATCATCTGAGTCATCGTCATGGGTGAGAACTAGCTCTGGAGCGATGGACATTCCCCATCCTCTTTGCATGCATGCAGTGGCTTCTACGTCGTTGTGACGGGGCCACAGGTTGCTCTCTGCAGGGAGACCCAAATTATCTCAATGCTGGTAAACGATATCATATTGAATGCGCATTAGAGGTGCAAGACGACGCACAGGGTAGGCAGGTGCGAATATATCAAATCTATTGGGTAACCCGGCTGACGATTGACATTTTATCTTAACTCTGTACTCCAAGTCGGTCATATCCTTGGAGTTGTCATTACTTTTGAGTCGAGTCATGAACCCTAATTATCTGCAAAAGAAAGAAAACACTCTTAAAAGCGATACAAAGCCATGTAAAGAAATGAGAAACGATGTTATGTGGTATGGCGCCCATATTTTCTTATATACATAAAAATGTTTAGGGACTTTCGGCGGTCGCCATAGCCGTTAGCGGAAGTTCCCTGTAATTGAAATTCATACACCTGAGGTTGCGGAGCTTTATTAGCTCACGGTTATATTTTTTAATTGTAGGTATGCCCCCAACAGCACTTGAAGGCTCTGACCACGGTTTCGAAACCTTCGGCTTTGGTTTTAAAATCCTTTTTTTCGATTTAAAAGAAGGATAAAGCGAAATCGAAACCTCTTGAGTCGATTCCAGTTTCGATAGGTTCCGGTTCAATGGACGGTTTAGGTTTCGACTTTAGTTAAACACAACTTAGTTATTTTTTTAATTTTTTTTTACGTTTCGACATCATTTTGCATTGAGATGTATGTCAAATGATATTATTCGATAAATTGTCTAAATAAACTAAAATATAAGATTGAAAAATATAAAAACACATATAGCTCTATAAAAAATTACACTTAATGTTCTTAAGATACGATCGATATAAAAGAAAATGGATCAATGATAAAAATTAAGTGTTTCACCTCTAAGAATTTAAGATAAAATGAGTTTTGAGATATGAATAACGAAAATGAACTATTAAAGATTTCAAATTTTAAACGAAAAATAGATGGTTTGGAATCGAAATCTAACTGATAATTTCTGTTTCAGTTTTGATGTTAAAGAAACCTAAACCAAATCGATATCTTACGATTCGATTACAATTTTAATTGGTTCGGACCTATTATGATTTTAGTTTTCAAACCATTGATTGGATTACGATTTAATTTGGATTCAAAACCGAAACGTGATCGGATGGACCACTAAATATCCCTGCCACACCATCATCAAGTCACAAATGAAAACCAGAAACCGAAATGGGATGCCCAAACACCCCAAAACCTTGACCAAACTCTCTTGCCCTCTCCACTCCAAAATCACAGCAAACAGATCGCCCCTATTCCACAATGAAACCGGAGGCGGTGACACTCTTCCTCGTAAACCTAGCTTCAATCATGGAGAAAGCAGACGAGTCCCTTCTCCCAGGAGCCTACAAGGAAGTCGGAGCATCCCTCCACGCGGACCCCACAGGTCTCGGCTCCCTGACTCTCCTCCGCTCCCTCGTCCAGTCAGCATGTTACCCTGTGGCTGTTTACTTGGCGGCGAGGTATAACCGGGCTCATGTGATTTCCGTCGGTGCGTTTTTGTGGGCGGCTGCGACGTTCTTGGTTGGGTTCTCGAGTACGTTCGGGCAGGTGAGGGATTGCTGGATCGAGTTTTATTATTTTGGGTGCGTGTGGTTGTGATATTGGGGATTGATGGTTCTGTAAATTATGTGTTATGCTGTTGGGTGGGGGAATTGTTGGCATTGTAACGGGTTTAGTTTGAGAGGTTTAATTGTTGTCGAACTAGTCTTTTGGGATTGGGATCTCGAATTGGGTGTGAGCCTCGAGATGAAGGGTGTCGAGAATCGATTTGGACTTGTGTGATTGATGAAAATGCTAGATCTGGGGTGTTAAAGTAGTGATTGTTCGTTTAGGTTTTTGGATTATGAAAAGATTTGAATCAAGTTGTTTAGATCGATGTGCTCATAGCATTTAACCAAAGTGAAGTCTAGTTGCTGCATTATGCGTTTCCTGAGTCTTAGTTTTAGTGAGAAGTATAGTGAATGAGCGGCTTGGGTGCGTTGGAGGCTTTGGTTGCATAGGCAACAATGTGTAGGTAGCAAGTGAAGTTGACGTAGCTGCTCCACGATCTGCCCTTTTGGTAAAGAGGGTTTTTCTCCCAAACTGGAGGCCTTGCGGTCTGACATGGTTATCTTAGGAGCAACCCTTGCTCTTTGAGTGAGGTCATTACATAAGTGTGGCAATAAACTTGAAGAAGGGATGCTAAAGACAAATGAATTTGTGGATAAGTCCTTTGGATAGGTGTTGAAAGAGGATTGTCCCTGTTCGAAAGAGTTTCATATCCTTTGTTAGATAAGAAGTCGGAGAAAATGGAGCGGTCATAGTGGAAGTTGCTCCATGGGCAAGTTTAAGACGTTGCTGCTTGGTGTTAACGAAAACTGTTGCATTCTACCTTGCCAAAAGGAAGACTAGTGAGAATGCCTTAATAGACTTGATGAATGCATGAGAAGGTGTTTGCTTCAAACAAACTCTTTTTGATGCACGTGCTGTTCTATCTTGTGCAGTTAGGAACTTGTACCCCATGACATGTGAGCTCTACGGGATAAACCTGAAGAAGACTTTGTCACACAAGAGTTGGCTAGGAATCATTGTCTCATGTATACAGGCAGTGACGAGGTTTGGCGAATATTGGCAGTGTGGGTAAATTACGGAAAACTAATATTAGGAGTTATATATTTTGTTTCCCAGTTAGAATATGAAGGAAGTTAGGATATATGATTTGAATCTCAATCTGTCAAACTGATTTTGATCCAATTGGTGATAGGTGTAGCCACTCATCTGAAACAGTTGTAAGTTAACTAGGTCAGATCATGAGGAGTCTGCTGTCATACGATGCTAGAGTAGACTACAAGCGGACATTGGGAGATAATGCAGTAACTACTATTAGTTGTGTCCCGTTATTACAGGCATGGAGAGAAAGGGGCGATATACATGTCTCGGCGGGATGCTAGAAAATATTATGACACACAAGGAAAATATCCCTACAAGTATATATACTAAGTAAGAAGCATGTAAAATAATCCAATAGGTTACAAATGTACTATATGGATGTAATGGAGGCTTTGGCTCCAGATGCTGTGTTTTACCCAATATTTGTGCTCAAGCATTGCGCAGGGGCCTTGCTGCCGTGGGATGCTTTGTATCTTTGACAACCTTGGTGTTAAATACTATGAAAATTGAGCCTACATATACACGTTATTCCCAACTGTGAAGTAAATTTCTTGACCGCATCTCCCTCATGGTTGTTCCTCATTGGAATTCCCATGTGAGATCACATATTTTTTTGTTCTTGAATTTGGTTCTCCTTTTGATTGTGTGTGGTTGCTTGCGATTATAGTCGGTCCATCATAGTTCCTAATCATTTGACTTCTTGCTTTTAAACTTTGTCATAAAGAATAGAACGGCACAAACTTTGGCTAACGTCATGGTAGTAGCGGTGTATTTTAGATGTAATAGCTAACCCAAAGCCACCACCTCCATGCTCTTTTTAGTTTTGCATGATCTTGCCTGTTATCCTATGATTTACCTGTTGATGATTTATATGCTCGCAAAATGCTTGATTGAGACCCAACGCTATGGTTTCAGCTCACTCTTAACTATTTTCTAAGCCATCAATTTCTGATACATAGGTGGCAGTGTCTAGAGCACTGAATGGGATTGGCCTAGCTATAGTTGCTCCTGCTATACAATCACTCGTAGCAGATTCAACTGATGATAACAACCGTGGTACGGCATTTGGCTGGTTACAGCTGACGGGCAATGTTGGCTCAGT
>JAOVYX010000911.1:0-13160 GCA_035668315.1 Drosera spatulata | reverse complement strand
GGTTGGTGTGGGTGTTCGTGGGTAAATTTGTGGGATGATGGGTTGGTGTTAATTGCTTCATAGTTCATATCATGATGAATTTGGTTCGAATTTGGTTGATTGGGTTTTGAGGTTTAATATTAGTAGTCTATATAATCAAGGCAGATTCTGTAGGTGATTAAAATGTCGGAGTATGCGTAACATTTTACGGCTTCCAAACCATCTACTGTGTGATGCGGGTAGATTTCGATGAGAAGGAGAAAAGTGGGAGTTGGGTATTCTTGTCGTGGTTCATTGTAAAACAATTATGGTGGTGAAGGTGATGCCTTGATAATGGAGTGGAAGATCACAATGAAGTTTTCAGGAAGGAATTCAAGTAGAACTTGGCGAAACATGACCGTCCAAACAGCGATGAAAAGACGTGTTTCTCTATCTTTGGCCAAGCCCTCTGTTTGGTCATCTAGAATGTGCCTTCATCATGCCATTGTTGAACCTTTTCCTGCTCGAGCTTTGGAAAAATGACCCCTTGACAATTTGCATTTTGATGATGAAGTGAATTGAAGACAGGTGGTCTAACACTCTGACTTTGTCCTTTTATGATGAAAAGTTTATATGTTATCTTCATCAGTGGTTTTTCTAGATTTTTGCTACTACATGGAGTCTGGAAAGCGATTTTGTGCATCATACACTAGCACTATAAAAACAAAAACAGGGGTGCGTCTTGCTCTTAAATTTCTTGGAGTCATTTACATGCTCTTTTGTGCCGAATTCTTATAAGCTGAAAGGCTAAATGCATGCTATATCACTCTCTTTTTCCAGATTGTGCTGTAATGCCTTCTTGGTTTGACCTTCATGATATACCAGTAACAGCCGTAATTCTCCAGATCTATCATTAGACACCAATGTCCTTCATTTGCTTTTATGATCCTCAAGACATCTTGTTCCTTCGAAGCAGTTAAGCTACTTAAGCTTGGCTTAGTTAGATGCCTTGCACTTTCTCAATTACTAGATGAAATATGTATAGCAAGAGAAAAATTTCGTCTGCATTGTATAAGTATTTCATGATTGGCACAGTATTTTCCAAGAGTGAAAAATATTCAGGAGACTATTGTATTTCTTAATTATGTGCTTTTGCAGTTAGTTGTGTGCTATTGTTGCTTTGCTGAAACCTCCTCAATCTTGAAATTACTTCCAGGATTCTCCTGATGATGTGGATGGTGTGCTAAAAGCTGTAAAGAATGTCCAGGCCATGATAGATGCGGAGATAGCATCTGGCACGACACCGGATAACCTATTTGTGTGTGGATTTAGTCAAGGAGGTATTTTCCGGCTTCCCTTTTTTTCACTCATCGTTTCCAGTATTAATATTCTACGTTTTCATCACGGACATTCTTGTGCTTGCATTGTGTCCTTTGAAAGCTCTTCTTATGACTTTATGCTTGTTTGATTACAAAATGATACCAGCAGCCCGGCCCAGATTTTATTTCATGTTATGCAGTTATGGTGCTATTCTAGAGAAAGTGCTCTGTATGTTTTTCATATTTTTGGAATATAGGATGACGAAAGGTAACAAAGTGACTGAAATTGACTTAGGCATGTTTTTGGAAATTAGAAAATTTGGCTAGCACTATGTCTATGAAATTGATGCTAGTTGTTGAATTTCATGGTTATTACTATTTACCACAATCTTGTGATTCCTCCTTGTATTTCATTAGCCCACTTTTCATGATGCCGCTGATCTTTGGGGCTTCCTAACTTTCTACTGGCGTGTAAACAAATGAGTTCCAGTGTCATTCTTTTGTGTTTGATAATCATTTCCCATAAGCTTTGTTAACGAACGTCTAAGAAATACAGTGGATTTTTTTTTGTTTTTTTGTCTTTGCAGGTACCTTGATGCTGGCTAGCGTACTGCTGTACCCCAAAACTCTCGGGGGTGGTGCAGTCTTAAGTGGATGGGTTTCATTTAATGAATCCCTTATAGAGAAATTTCCAGATGATGCGAGGAAGGTATCATGTGTTTCTTACCTTGCTGGCACCTCAATTCTCACATTCTTGCTTTCAGAGTCCTTACTGTTTATTATGCATTTCATGCTGTGTCATCTATGGTCAAAATGTTTATAATGTAAAGCAAGAATCCAAGACCAAAATGCAGATACCGAAATTAAAGAAGAAACCGGAAAATGTTTGGTGGGTGTTGGCTCACCGGTTCTCGAAATCGAGAAGAGTTTGTGTGGTTGCTTGTTGGAGGTGGCAGCTTTGGCGCCCATGAGATAATCGGTAACTGGCATCTTTGTGGTACTTCTACCTGACAGTTAGGGAGAGAGTACTATTGTCAACCTATTTGAACAAGTTATTCACAGTCGAAGCTGCAAGCGATCAAAGCCGTGGTGATGAGAAAGTGATTATGTTAAACTGCTGCCAAATGCCGTTGTCCTGAACTCTGCTGCAGAATGATGAAATTGACTTAGGGTATGTAAGTTGTGACGTATGAATAAAGAATTTACTTGCATACTCCTATTCTATGGTCACACGGAATGGCAGACAGAACAGTGCTTTTCGAAGCTGGACAAGCTGGTCCTCCTTTTCTCGAGAAAGCCGGAGTGAGCTGTGAGTTTAAGGTATCAATAGTAGTTCGTTATTTCCGGCATTCTATATGTCCATTCTGTTCCACGTGCTAGAAGCTTTTCATATTTTGGTCATAATCTCTACAGGCATGTCCTGGGCTAGGCCATTCCATCAATGATCAAGAGTTACTATACCTACAAGCATGGATCAAGTCTTGCCTCAAGCGATCGTCATGAGAATTAGTGCGTCCAAATCTCATCTCTTTTATCATCATCAACATAGAGATACCAAAGAGTTGGTATGCATTCCAGTCTAAGAGTAGGATAACGTGAACTGACCATAACATTTAAGTGACCAGTTGATGGATTTGTAATTAAGATGAAGTACTATGAATTGCGATATGTCCATTTTAGGGTCCATTTTACATGTTTCTGCGGTTTAGTTGCGTCTACTTTCTGATGGTCGATACTTTCTGATAGAGGAGCATGAAATGCTGAAGCAGTTTGCTTGGCAATAATCAACTGGGAATTGACATGTCCATTGCCTAGACAACATACAGATTTGGCTAACCATTTGTACTGAAAACTCACATGGACTTGTAGGCATGTGAAATCCATCAACTAGAGAACAAGAAATGATAGGAAACCAACCAAACCATTCATGGTGCATTTTGTATCTTGTTGTCCCCTTCCTTTTTAACTTCACGAAATAGACAAGGGAGGGTCGCCTCTCCGAAGGACCACACCCTTCAAGTTGGACAGGATTCTGAAGGACGAAGTTCTTCCATCGATTGTTTGTTTTTTTATTCAATAAGATTTCGATTTCAGATCAATTTTAATCAAATCGAGCTCTCAGGTATTCGAACCAACAAAATGTTTTATATCCACGATAATAGAGTTAGGACAAGGCCCAAATGACCCGAATAACTTTTGACTCATCATGGTTTTTTCATGGGCCAATGTCTTAAAAAGACACTCTCGTGTGGTCTGTCACCTCTCCGTTCGTTCATGTAAAGTATGCTTTGTGATAGCAAATGAGCTTGGCAAATAGGGAAGAAAGAAAAGTAAGAAAATAAAGGGGGCTCTCCTCTACCTACACTTTGAAGGCCACACCATTATATTCCATTTGTGATTGATGATATTTTGTTAATCAATGTTGATCGACTTTATTAATTTGGCTCATTTGTTTGGAAAGTCTGATACACAGTCAGCAGCCTCTCAATTCCTTTGGAAAGAAATGAGTGTCATCCGTGATGTAGGTCAACTTTACGTCGATGAATTTTCTTCATAAGAAAGTTGTCTATAGCATACTCCTTCCACCCTACAAAAATGCATTGTTTCTCGTTGTTAAGATAAAAATCAAGTTTATGATTTCATATTTTTATATCATATACTGTAACATTCCGGGATCAAATCCTTATTATCGGATCGTCACCAAGAACCGTTCGTCAGATTGACAACTGACCCCATAAATCAACATTAGTCCTTTTAGTATGTTTTGGTCACACTGGCGCACGTCCCGAAAAATTTTTCAGGAGGTCACCCAGCATTATTCCGCGTTAAGCACGTTTAACTACGAAATTCTAAAATGATGAGTTATCGAAAAAAATACACCTTATTGATATAAATAATACTATCAAATCATTTAAATATTTCTTTGGGTCGATTGTATCCAAAAGACCCTGAAATACACCACTTCAACTCCTCCATTGCCCCCTTGTTGTACCAAGTCACACAACACCACCACCAACAACCTCTCAAACCATCTCCTCTCCTCCTCCTCAGCCATGAAGAAACTCCACCACCGGCGATCAGGCGCCGTCGTCCACCCCACCTCCTCATCCCACCACCACCACCACCACCACCACGACAACAACCTCGCCTACCTCCCCGCCTTCATCTTCGCCCTCACCGCCGCCCTCTCCCCCACCGACAAGGAACTCCTCGCCTACCTCCTCTCCTCCTCCTCTTCCACCACCACGACGACAAACTCACCGGCTCCCAAGCAGGGAGATCATTCCCCGTGCTTCGGGTGCAAGTGCTTCAGATGTTACATGAGCTACTGGGTCCGATGGGACGAGTCGCCGAACCGAGAGGTCATTCATGAGATCATCGATCAGTTCGAGGAGTGGATTAGTAATGGGAGCAGACGTGGTAGTGGTGGGAAGAGGGAGAGGAGGAGGAAGGGACACGTAGGGTCCAAAAGTGGTCCGGAGATGGGTAAGCCGGTGACCACCCAGTTGACGGTTGTGGCGAATGGCGGTGGCGGCCGAGGAGGGGAAGAGAGTGGTGGTGGTGGAGGAGAGGAGGAGGAGAAGGGGACGGTGAGGAAGCTGGTGAGTTTCATCGGGGAGAGGATTTGGGGTGTCTGGGCATAAAGAAAAATGCCAACAACAATCATTTTATGTGTTAGTTGTTTGTTTGATCATGTGGTCATGAAATGTGAGTTAGTGGGAAGGAGGAGAAGGGGACTCAATGTTGATTAATTTCCTGGTTTTCGTTTCTGGTTCTTTGTATGATATGGATTGTGTTTGTTGGAAAATGTATGAAATGCGGTTTGGCTATGTACAAAATCTGCAATCCAAATCTTGTTTCAAGTTAGATCCGATCGATGATTGAATGTTGTGTCAACGTGCATATGTTTTTGTTTCAAAATGAGCGCATTTGAAAGCAGGCTTGGGTTACGACAATGGCGAAGATTCATGATTATGTGTATTGTGTATTTGCATCCGAATCCTTCATCCGTTTGATGGAGTCAGGCCAATGGTGTTTGGGTCCATTGTATGATCAGTTGATTTTCTGGTGCGTTTTGATATGTTTTGATTCAAACAATGACTGACTTGTGACTTGTGACTTGTGACTTGAAGTCATGGAGAGTACTAACTTGTAATCATCTTTCACTATACATCGGCTTTATTGCCATTTTTGGGCAAATTGTTAGTATTCATCATTTCTCATCATTCCCTTGACATATTTTCTTTTGTTTTCTTTGATCCTTTCTGTGAAAGACTTAGTTATTTGTACACGACATTTATATGAAGAAGATTGAAACCCTTTTAAATCAAATACTATTTTTTTTTATGCTATTAAGTTCTGAAAACGATGGTATTGGACCACATCTTTGTTAGTTGGTTATCGTTTATGAATTTGCTTTGAAGAGCCAGTATCTTTTCACCAAAGTTATCATTGTAATTGTAGTTAATTCAAGTAGTAATTATTCAAAAAAATAATTTGTTGGTCATATACAAGACATTCGTTCAGCATGATACCATTAATAAATGATAAATAATCGAAGTAACCACAAAATTCTGGTTATGCAATATCATGAATCCTACGTTCACAAGATTCTTCTAAACTTCACTCACATATCAACAGCGGGATTTCATAACTAATTCTCACGAGTTCATTCATGTAACATTGCAGAAGTTTACCAAACCGACAATCGCATTCGCATGATAGTAATCGGTTATAATCCTAAGGTCCAGGATAATGTTCATTCGAAGCATTTATGGCGTTGACATTAGTTTTTCTTATACGTTTGCAGCAGAATGAAAATCACCAGTTTTGTTAAGGCCTCAACATAGACAGGTATAACTTGTTGCCTTATCCAATTAGTAGGATAAGACGTTGACTATGTTATTTATAACCTTATGTGCCTAATTAACAGGGTAGCTTGTAGTGTAACAAGATTCCTGGTCCAAACAAGAAATTATTTATACCAAAAGTTTGATTTGCCTCGATAACAGAGAGCTCGGTTCTTTGTGAACGAGGTCTCGAACTTATTTCACACTTCCGGTATCAAATGTTCGATCAGCCGAGTTGACCAAAGATGTGTCATACTAGTATAAGTACATGGAATCTGTTACAAATTTGCATTTCGCTTGAATGTCGAGTGGGGAACATGATCAAACACTTGAGCTTAAAATGAAAGTCATAGGAGTTTATTTAGTTTTCTCTAGGACAATATGAATTTATCAAAATGAAAATGCGCGTCACTGCAATTCTTCTTGGACAGAGGGGTATTAGTCATCTTTTTTTTTTTTTTTTTTTTTTCTGAAGATATCTATTATGTCATACCGTGATTATGTTGTAGCAGGCGAAACAAGACCTCTTATATCTAAAACCCTCACAGACTCTATCGTGACCAAATCCGATTCAGTCACTACAGAATCTTCTGTTATTAATCTTAGAAATCTGAGGTTGTTGGCTATGTTAAGCTTGGGAGAATATATTAACTGGGGAGGGTCTAAAACTCAAAGTCCAAACTAGTATAAACCGTGTCAATGCCACATTAAAGTCCCACTTAAAAGTACTAGTTATGGTACATCACCACTATCAAATTATATAACAATTCCATCATATAGTAGTTTATAGTCGATACTGGGGTAATGCTGGTGGCAATGGTGGTCGTGGTGGTTTGTGTCGCTGGCACTGCTAGGGGTAAGCTGCCTGTGAATGTTCGCGTGATTCATCCCAAGGAAGACACGTAAGTCCAACAGCAAGTTTTCACCTCCTGTGCTCGTGATCCACGTCCGGTTCATCCCACTTAATCAGTTTCACTCTAATTTCATTGTGATGAATTCCAATCCAAAATTGATCTTGCAGGGATCTATCTGTATGATGAAGGCCTAAAATAAGTGGTACTTCAGGTACTTTATTTGCTGTTTCAGTGCCGATTGTAAATGCGCTTCCTCATATGTAGAAATCGACAACATTTCACGGATAGAGTTCCCTATTAGTAATCCAAGAATCTAAATATGAGCACCAGAAGCATACTAATCGTTGTGCATAAAAGCTGTAGAATCTGTGACGCAGCTTCTAATCGCCTAACAAGACCAGTATTCCTTCTAGATCAGAAACCACAATTAACTGAACGCGTGGGCACCGGTTGTTTGCTGTGCTATCAAATCCAGTGAATGGAAAACATGAAATTAGCACACATTGTGACTTTATTGGGTGTAAAGAAACAGAATGCAAGATCAAAGGTAACAACAGCAGGAGGAAACAACAGGCATATATATACTCGCCTAATCCAACATCACACAAGACCTGCGACAAGCAAGTCAGACGAACACTCCTACATACGGAGTACAAAATAAACTGAAAGCCCTTCGATCGTTCTGCAGTCTGACAATAGAGATGAACTATTCGTTTTTTCATATGCTTCAAAGCCTACAATGCTCTTTCTACAAATACTAATTTAAATGACCCAAACTTGACAACTAGTTTGGAACGCTTTAAGCAAAGCAGTCTGCTAAGCAACGAAACTCTAGCGTACCAAACGTAACCAGCAACAAATCTGTCGATTTTCTCCACCAAAAATATGGTAGCAACAAAGAAAGTTTTCCATACCAGAACCAGGAACATCTCGTACTAATAGCCTCTCATAAGCCATTGCAGGCTTTTCACTGTTTCAGATTATGATGAATCACGGCAAGTCATACAACAGTCTCGCTTATTTAGCTGCACTGAACCTCTAATGAACACTTTGTCCCATACGATTCGAATCTACTTTCTATGAATCATATTAGTACTTCAACAAGACACGTTAGTAGTAGTTTTTTTCCAACTATCCTTCAGACCACCTCAATTCCAGTGTTCTGCCGCATCCTGTGCAAGAGGGTCAATCATGTAGCCAGGTTTAACAGGTTGACAATACACTCTATGATACAGTACATTTGAAGAAGTGGCAAAACATATATGTTACGCGACGCGAGACACATAACCTGCTAACTTTGATCTATGATATACGATTGGTTCTAGATGAATGTTCCTTAGGCATAAGTCGCATAGTTCAAACTCACTCCTTGACCCTCTCCTAACCAACACTAGCTAAAACCATAGTTCTAAATCATTGCCCCCTAATAATAGGATACACCAAAATATAACAAAACCATGGTTGGTTGGTGCCGTATTATGACAAAGCAGTAGTTGGTTATTGACAAAGCAGGATCTGTTCAGGTGCTGATTTTGATGGTTTGTTTGGGCTAATTAGCCTATATGGACAAAAGGGTCATTCTTGGAGAGTGATGATATATCAATTCTAATGACAAAAGCCCAATTATGAATATGTTCTCAATTAGAGATCCATGGGAAGCACAGGCTCAATGATTTAATGCATTTTAATTCGGCATCGCTACCTTAATTATGTGACGTTCGTTCTTTCAGTATAATGTCTCCTAGCACCCGTATGATTGATAGCACGGATCACCAACGTAATTCGTAATAGGGAAATGTTATATCCAAGGTTCAAAATAATGCATCCAAGGCAACCCAACCATAAAAATTTTTTGACCAAAAAACTCTAATCTCACAACATGTTTTGGATGTATCAAAATAAGACTTGAAAATATCAATTTTCTTCATAATATCAGCAAACTTGTACTGTAAACAAGGCATCAAACATATATATGTTACTCAATTATTATTAAAGCATGTCGATATTTATCAAAAAAGATAGAGCTAGAGGATTGTAGTCTCTCTCTTCGATGAGTTATCAAAATACAGCACACCAAAAAAAAAAAAAAAAAACCGAGCAATAAATAAACCTGATTTTTAATCAACTATTCCATTAAAAAATAATGATAATGATTTGGGTAAAAAATGGTTATATTTCAAAAAGTAATACATACTGAACACGGGCAGATCGGACCCTACACTAGTGTTGTCAAAAACCGGCCTGGCCCGTCCGTCCGGCCCGATCCCCCGAGCTTTGTCCGAGCTTGACCCGGCCCAGTAGCTGTCGGACGGGCTTTTTGAAGCCCGGTCCAAGGACACGGGCCGGATCGGACATCGATTTAGGACTTGAATTGTCCGGCCCGGCCTGATCCGGCCATGATCTGGACTTGATCTGCCCCAGCGGACGGGTTTTAACCCGGCCCGGAAAAAATATAAAAAATATGAAATATATAGCAAAAATCGTTGATGTTTTTAAGAAAACGTTGATGGTTTTCAAAATTCCCAGCGTCTACCCAAAATATGCACACAATTTTCACAAAAACCGTTGACGGTTTTCAACTTTTCAAAATTTCTAGCACACAGTTTTCACAAAAAAAACATCAACGGTTTTCAAAAAACGCCACCGGTTTATACCAATGGCTCTTTTTTTAAAAAGGGATTACGGTTGATCGGACCGGACGGATAAACGCTCGGCTCGTCTAATCAATCAGAAGTCCGGACCATGGTTCAGGCCGGACTGGGATCCACCAGGGGCAAAGCCCATGAGGCCTGTCCGACCAAGGCCCACAGGCCAGGCCGGCCCATCCGAGCAACAGTGCCGGGCTTCGAAGCCCGGACCGAAATCCGGCCCGACCCGGTATTTTGACAACACTAACCTACACTATTCTAGCATGCATTCGTAACTTTCTTGGGTAACCATCGTGACTGCTTTGGATAACTATCTTATTTGTGTATTGCATCACACCCGATCAAGGTTTGTATCATAACCTCGTGTTATTTTAACTCTAATTTGAACAATGCAAGTATTTCAATAAATAATATTTCCTCCGTTCCGATATAGATGCACTATTTTGACATGACACGTATGTAAAATTTGACAGGCATATAACGTAAGGTTTTGTAAATTTATGGTGAAACATCAATGGTTGTATAAATTACTTACTTCAACTTAATACATGTTACGGAACGATCAGACGTGATTTAATATGAAAACGAGACTTATATTCATACGTATAAAATGATATAAAATATGTATATGTTGTATTTATTGTAGGACAAAGGGGGTATATAATATGGGTTTATATTATAAATTTGATAATTCTCATATGATCAATTTTTTTTAATATTCAACAAAATAAATAACTATTTGTATTGTTAAAATGCTCTTGCTAGTTAAATTTAAAATATACAAAAATGTTGTTGGTTCAATGTGAGCTTTTTATTTGTAGACAGAGGTCTTGTAATACATGTCTGATGTCTTCATGATTAACCATATACAGAGTGACATGTTCGCTGTTACATTGTTTGTAGCTCGATCAGATTATGCAATGTGTTACAACATGATGTGTCTCCTTTAAAAAAAATAATTTGTGTCCTTTTGTTTATGCGTAAATTATCAATAGGTTATTTTTTTTTTCAATATTTATCATTTGAGTTTTCTTTCTTTTATTGAAAAAATACATAATTTCAATTATTTTCTTATAATAATTAAGTCATATCTTCGTCTTTTATTTTCATTTAACAAAACCCTAAATTTTTTGTAATGAATCATCCATTACTGCAAACCTGTTTACCTAAGCACACCAATGCAACTATAAACTTATGATTAACGGCTTCATGCACTTCCTCTTCTCCATTTAAATCGCTTACCTAGCATGCTGATGAACATTTGTCTCATTTTGTAATATCATTTTCACAGTTGGAAGTAGATGGCAAAGGAGGATCTCCCCATGGTCACGATGACGAAGTGGATCATGCTCACTGATCGAAGTTAGATGTTGGTTGACGACGATTGGCGACTGAGACGTAATTGGGTTTGGGTGGTTGTTGTTCAATGGATATTTAGGGAGGAGTTTTCTGTACGGACGGTGGCCATCGTCGCTAGCAAAACACGGCAAAAGGTAGCGGAGGAAGAACGTGAGAACTAAATCAATTTGGACATAGTTTGAACTTGTATGGGGCCCACACTTGCACAGAGGGGACACCGTCTCTTTCCTCCAACCGTGTACATCGTTTGGTGAGTGGGACGTGAATCGGTTTGGGTTGTTCTTCAACGGGTATCTTAGGCAGTGTTATTTTTATCGAGGATGATGTACGTATTATTTTGTTATCAATTATAAAGATGTATTATATTTGATTTATCGTTAATTATGTATGTATTATTGGAAGCAGGTTAGTGACGACGACAACCATGATAAAGAGAATTATATAAAAGTTTAACATTTATTGTTAACAATGACTATACTGTTAGGAGCACTGTTGGGATTTGTCATTAATGATGGACGTTCCGTTGGGATCATTGTTGATGGCGATGGTGACACTATGACAAGAAGAGTTGTCCAAAAGGTAGAATTTATCGTCAACGATGAACGCACTATTGAGAGTACTATTGGTGACGAAGGTGACGGGATGACGATGAAAGTTATCCAAAAAATAAGATTAAATTTTAATTGTATTTTCTTATCTTTTATTGGTGTAATTGATTGATAAAATATTTTACTTTCTAAATCAAAAGATAAATTAGGACATAAATTATGATGGTGACTGATTGATAAAAAAAATCTTTCTAGAACTTATTGATAAATAAATTTCAAAAAAGTAACTTATTATTAATTCGCTCTATAATAGGGATATGTTACTAACGTGTTTTGCTATCCAAAACCTAAATGAATGATGAAGTTCATAAGAAAAGCTCTTCGAGAGAGAAAATGACATAAAATAAAAAGAAAGTATGGAGCAAGGGAAAAAAGAATTTGTGCCTTGTGCGGCTAGATTATTGGACCTTAATTAAGATTAAAAATCAACTTATCTTCTTAGTTATTACAAAATTATGTTTTTAATCACTAAATATTTGATTTGAAGATCAAAGGGTGTGAACACATATAAGGTGGTCAGTCATAAATTCACCAAACTCATAAAACAAATTATTGAGTCTAAATCTACGTCACTTTTTATTTATTCAGTCAAAAGAGTACTAGTGTTATTTTCAAGGTCACTATACGATGCCAATGATTTGGCGAATTTTTCAAATCAAAATAAATCAATACATCATCATCATTATTTTAACTCATTTTTATTAGATAATGTTGCATTTTTTTTCCAATACATTTGTAACCTGATACTTATCAACTCCTTTCGAGATTTTGATTATCTTCGATTATTGTTTATGATGGATCATCTTTTAACAATTAACATATATACACATAGCTCTGACTTATCATATGCATAGTATCCAGGAGTCAAAAATGTCTCTAGCAAGCCAAAAATGTGATTGCAACATCATATCTCATTCTCACATCAACTTCCAGACTAGTATATCCCAAAATATTATAGTTTTTTCATCCGCGGATTGAACTTGGATCCAATGGATTTCAATTCTGGAGTCGAGCTTTGATTATATAGTATCCGAACCATGATGTTTTTTAAAAATGTGGCTACTTAAACAACTATTTAAAATTCTTTTATATGTTGATGGGTTTGTAGTTTTTATCTAATCTCTATATTTAGAAACTCAAAAATATAAATTCATAATCTATTGTCATTAGATTGCTTTATGAAATGAATTAAAAATTATTGTTGATTTATGTGAGTGTTTTTATAAGCAGAGTGGTCTTGTAAATTGAAATGCATGTCTGGATCATGACCATATAAATAAGGTGAGATGTTCAAGCATGGTTATTTGTCTAGCTCGATCAGATTATGTAATGCCTTACAGTACGAAGGGCCATGAGTCGCCTCCTTGTACGGATATCTCATAAAAAGCTACCAAAGGGAGAAAATGACGTATCAGAGAACATCATTTAGTGTATAATACAAAGCAAATTGCTAATCCCCTCAAACTCACCTCCCGCACCCCCATCCTTTTTTTTTCTTCCAATTTTTTAAATTATTTTTAATATAATATTTAAATTATTTTTAATTTTTAATATATATATATAT
>JAOVYX010000910.1:0-13161 GCA_035668315.1 Drosera spatulata | reverse complement strand
CGACTCTATTTATTTTTGGGCTATTTATTTATCCCATTTTTATAGCGCAACAAGGGAAAAGTGCTGGGCAATTTCCGCTGCACCATACACCGACTTTTTCCAACAGAGGATATGGTGGATAGTCTTAGCTTCGACCGCGGTGCCCTTCCCAAATACAACGCTATCATCAACGAACAATAAATGATTAAACTTTGGAGCTTCTCTGCAAACTGAAATACCATGAAGTCGATATTCATTAAGAGATCTACGAGTCATGAAAGAAAGAGCCTCGGCACATAGAAAGATGAAAAGAGATAGAGGATCTTCCTGACAAAGACCCCTCCCCGGCTTGAAGGGAGCTAATGGGACGCCATTCAACAAGACATGACGCAACCCAAAAATCAGTTTGATCCATCTCGAAGGAAAGTGCATCCAGCCCATTATCGCTTTTAAAAGTGTCATTCAACGCGATCATAAGCCTTCATCATGTCTAACTTCAAAGCATAGAAGTTGTGCCCACCGTTTTTTTTTTTTTTTTTTTTTTTTTTTTTTTTGTTCTTAATGAAGTGCATAGTTTCAAACGTCACAATGACAATGTTGGAGATAAGGCGACCAAAGGCTCCCTAAGAATCGGAGATGATAGAAGGCAACACTTGCTTCTAACGGTTAGTAAGCACATTTGAAATAAGCTTATAAATCACATTACAAAGACTAATTGGGCGAGACTGCGTGACCTTTGTAGGTTTGCTGACTTTCGGGATGAGGACAATGTGGGTGTTGTTCACAGGCGATATGTCGAGCTGCCCATTGAGATACTCGAGAACCATTTGTGTAATATCGTGTCCAATGCAACACTAATGAGCCTTATAAAATGCGCGTTAAGACCAACGGGACCCGGAGCCTTTCTGCCCGATGATTGTTTCAAAGCTTCCTCGAGATCACAAGTTTCAAACGGCCTATTGAGGAAATCAATCTGCTCCTGAGACATAATTAAAGACCAGTCAGTAACATCAAAATCCACATCGGACATGCCCATGCCCTGTGATGTGAATAATTCACGGTAAAAATTATTTACTACATTTACCACCTCTTCCTTATTAGTATAGAAGTTTCCAGATTCATCTTCGATTCCACTTATGTAGTTCCTGACTCTCCTCTTTGTCGCTTATGCATGGAGAAAAAACAGTATTGTGGTCGTCTTCTTTCAAACAATTCATCTGGATCTTTGGTCCCAATACTATTCTTCTTCTACAAGAAACACATCCAGATCACTTATGAGAGCCGTTATCTGCTAGAAATCCTCATCTAAATAATCCAACGAATGTAAGTCAATTAGCTGCTGTTGTTTTGTGGTGATTACACATCAAAGTTTATCAAACTTCCCGCGTCCCCATTCCGCTAAAGCTGTAGTACTAACACTTTCTAATTTGTGATGTATAGGGATGGAACTAGTACACAACGTCTGAGTAGCCCAAACTGATTTGCCGACATTGACACACTCCTCATCAGCATCCTAGCAATTCTCATATCTAAAAGGTCTTCATCCTAAGCCACAAGCAGATCACGGACCTTCTTCTATTGATGATCGAATTGCTACGAAGATTGAGAGGTGATCAAAAGCTCAAGAGATTTCGTGGAAAACTTTGGTGTTCCTTACCCATTGATGACCGCTCACTTTATGACTCCAGTTAAACTTTGGCCCTTTGAAACCTAGGTCATACAAATGACATTGTTCCAGAGTTGAATGAAATGTGTCCATGTGTCTCTGGTCCCTATGTCATCTCATCCACCTTGTTTCTCAGACTGAAATAGAATCTCTTTGAAATCTTCACAACATAACCATGATAAGTCGGAGTCCCTCGCCAGTCGTTCAAGAACCTCCCATGACTTCCATTGATTTTTCGAACGAGGTTTGCCATAGAAGCCGATAAACCTCCACTGAAGTCTTTCATACCTTCTTTGAACCACATCAATATAATTGTCAAACATCTGCCTCAGAGAAATATCCCACTTTTCATCCCGTAGTAATGTTAAACCACCACTGAGTCCCGTAGATTCTTTCATAATTCCACTCTTGAAGCCCATTCTTCGCCTGAACCTTTCCAAGGATCACGCATCTAACCTAGTCTCTGATAAAAGAATCAGGTGGGGTCTTAATCTCTTAAGAGTATCCTTAAGAGCACGAACTGTCAAAGGATTTTCAAACCTTCGAAAGTTCTGATGAGGTTGTCGAATCATTCGCGACGAATGTGCGCATCGCTCATCAAGTATGGAGGTCCCGCTCTCCAGTGAGCGGATGGGGATCCAGGGGGCAGCGGCTCCTAGCGGAAGTACGAGGGTAGCGTCTTTGTAAAAAAAATAAATGATATGTCTAATATGATGTGATACCGTGGGAGCAGAAAGAAAGGAGTTTGAGCGAGTTTAAGGTCGTTTGTGACCTGGTAACAAAGTGACTGAGCGTAAGGACGTGTCACGCCCAGGCGCCAATGATGGAGTTTGGAGCTTCGATGAATCGTCCAAAGCGCCTGGGAGCAATGATCAGTGGCGTCCGGTTGCTGTTTTGGTTTATCATCGCTTCGACAAATACTCCAAAGCGTCCGGACGTTTTGACACCCGATGCCCAGATGTGCATCTCGAGAAATATCACGCGTTTTTTTTTGGCCTATTTTCTGATTTTATGGGTCCTTATATATATCCATAATGTATATACTCAGTAAGGGGACTAGGGTTTGGGTTGATGATCTAATACGATCTGTGACGACTTTGTAATCCTTTGTTCAACTACATAGTGATTTGCTACCACAATTTGTGGTAGTGTTCTTGTGGGGTTTTCCTCCCGATTCTCAGGTTTCCCCACGTTAAAATTATTATGTGAGAAAAACAAGCTGAGATGAATAACTGAGTATATGTTTCATTAACGTCAGTATGAATATTTAAATACAGAGGATTGACATATAATCTCCTATAATCAAGCTAAATAGAGAGCAAGTACACGTTATGCAATATTCTAACTAAACCAAAAACTCTAATCTAAGGAAACTAAATATTCACTATTGTAAAATAAGGATATGAACTAGATAATGTCCTAAACATATAGATACCGTATGACTCCCCCTCAAGGTGGACGGAGTAGATCGTAGAGCAGCTTGCTAATGAGACGTTGAAAATCTTCTTTCCATAATGATTTGGTTAAGACATCTGCAATTTGTTGTTTCGAAGACACATAAGCAATTTGGAGATTCCCTGATTGAATTTTGTCATGAACGAGATGACAATCGATCTCGATATGTTTGGTGCGCTCATAAAATAAAAAAAAAAGGATTTGATGCAATGTGTAAGGCAGCTTGATTGTCACAATAGGGTAGGATAGGGTGGTGTGGGATGCGCAGGTCAATGAGAAGTGATTGGAGCCAAGTGACTTCACATGTAGCTGAGGCTATAGCGCGGTATTCTGCTTCAGCGGATAAACGGGAGACAGTCTGTTGTTTCTTGGTACGCCATGAGATGGAACAACGAGTGGTAGGACATGATGCCCAATCAGCACAATGCGAGCTGTTTTAGGATAAAGAACAAGAATTTATATATGATTTTTGTCGACATGAAAAAGGGATGTGATTCTGTTCCAAAAGAAGTGATTTGGAAAACTTTAGATAAGAAGGGAGGGACGAGTAGGTATATCGAGATTGTGAAAGACATGTATGAAGAAACTGTTACATGTGTGTGAACCCATGTTGGTGAAACAACTGTTTTTTCTATTTAAGTGGGTTTATATCAAGGATAAGCTTTGAGCCAATACCTTTTCGCCTTAGTAATGGATGATCTCACTAGACATATACAAGATGAAGTACCATGGTGTTTACTTTTTGTTGATGATATTGCTCTGGTGGACGATACGAAAGAAGGGGTGAATGAAAAACTTGAGACTTGGAGGGAGGCGTTGGAAAGTAAGAGGTTAAGAATCAATAGAATCAAGACAAAATATATGGAATGTGTCTTTAATGAGAGCAGTCAAACAAACAGTGAGAATGTATTGTTGGGAATGGAGTCTCTTCCTAAAACGGATTCTTTCAAATATTTAGGTTTGATGTTACATAAAAATGGAGGAATTGATGTAGATATTGATCATAGAATTAAAACAGATTGATTGAAATGAAAGGACGCTTCAGGGGTGCTATCTCTTTAAGACATAAAGGCCGGGGTTGGAAGTTGGAAAAAAAAATACCAAAGCCCCGAGCTGTCTTTAAATATCTCACAATGCGAAGAGCGGCCTGCCAATGCGGATGACGGGGTTCATTCAAGAATTGGCTAAGGAGGTTGACAGAGAATGTAATGTCTGGTCGTGTAACGGTGAGGTAGAGATGACGTCCCACGAGCCGTCGGTATGGAGTAGAATCTGTAAGAAAAGGACCACTCTCATGAGTAAGGCGAGCTGTTGTATCCATGGCAAAAGGACAGGGTCAACCGCCCATGAGACCAGCATCAGATATGAGATCAAGGGTGTATTGTCGTTTGGAAATATGAATCCCATCCTTTGATCGAGCAATTTTGATACCGAGGAAAAACTTCAGCGGCCCCAAGTCTTTGGTTTGAAATTGAGAATGCAAGTATCTTTTCAGCAAGGAGATACATATGGGATCATCGTCAGTAATAAGCAAATCATCGACGTAGACAAGAACCGCAGTAAAGGATGATGCTTTGGCAGAAGTGAACAAGGAGTAGTCGGCCTTAGATTGACTGAAACCAGCAGCAATAAGGGCCTGAGAAAGTCTTGAGACCCACTGTCGGTAGGCTTGTTTTAGCCCATAGCGCGACTTATGAAGTCGGTAGACCTTACGTTCCCCCTGTTTGGCGAAACCTGGAGGAATAGACATGTAAATTTCTTCGTCAAGTTTGCCATGGAGAAACGCATTGTTGACGTCCATTTGATGCAATGGCCAACCGCGAAGAGCAGCAATGACAAGAATGCAACGGACAATGACTAACTTGGCAACCGGTGCAAACGTCTCGTGGCAATCAATTCCTTCGGTCTGGGTGAAACCTTTGGCGACGAGGCGGGATTTATACCGTTCCATGGAACCATCGGACCGTCGTTTAATCCGGTATACCCATTTGCAATCGATGGGTTGTTTACCGGGAGGTAGATCAAGTAGGGTCCGAGTGTGGTTGAGTTCAAGGGCTGTAATTTCTACAGCCATAGCCTTCCTCCACTTAGGGTCTTTGTTAACCATGGTGAAGGAGGTCGGTTGCTGTTCATTTGCAAGGGCAGATAAAAAAACTTGATGGCCATTAGAAAAATGCATAGAAGATAGATAATTGGAGATCGTATACGGTTTACCTGAGGTGACGTGCTCGGACGAGTTGTCGGTAGATGTCGGGGTATGAGCACAAGAATATTGTTTAAGATAAGCAGGAGGATGACGATCGCGAGATGGGTATCTAGGTGGTGGTGGGTTGCTGGTGTGAAGTGGACCGACGTCGATAGGTGGTAGGGTGGGGGCGATCTCAAGGGGTGAAGAGGACGACGCGGCTGGTGAGGAGGTGATGATGGGCGGTGATACGGGCGAGGCCGACGGCGGGGGTGAGTGGGTTGCCTGTGGTAGCGCCTGAGGGTGACTATATGGAGACTTTGTGGGTGTGACTGGTGGCGGTGACAGAGAAATCAGAGTGGATGGTGAGGCGGTGGAGATGGATGTGTCTGATAGGTTACAGGAAGAAAGGGGTGATCGTATTGACTTGTTTTTTGTGGTGGACCTTGGTGTGGGTGAATGAGATAGATGTTATTATTGAAGGATCTGGACAAATGAGCTCATCAGAAGGAAAAAAAATCACTAAGAGGGGACTCATGGGTGTGCAAATTGGAAGTAGAGTTATGATAAGGAAAATGTGTTTTATAAAAAAATAACATCTCGACTAGAAATGTATTTGTTATCTGTAAGATCAAAAAGTCGATAGCATTTTTGTCCCATTGGATAACCAAGAAAGACGCACCGTATAGAACGAGGGCCAAATTTATTATGATGGAGATGACCCGAAGATGCATAACTTCTTGTATCACTGACGTGGTGCCTGCTTCAGTCCATAAAGACTCTTTTTTAGCCTGCACACTAAGTGTTCTTTTTCTTTCACTTCAAAACCCTCTGGTTGCATCATATAAATTTTCTTGTTTAAGTCACCATGCAAAAATACAATTTTCACATCTAACTGCTCAATCTCAAGATTCATGCTAGCTGCCAAATCCACAATTGTTCGTATAGATGTCATCTTCACAACTGGAGAAAATATCTCATCGAAATCAATTCCCTTCTTTTGTCCAAATACTTTCACTATCAGCCTGGTCTTATGTTTCACAAGCATATCATTGGCATCCCTCTTTATCTTGAAGACCCATTTGTTCTTCAATGTTTTTCTACACTTAGGAAGCGATACCAACTCATAAGTTTTATTTTTATGCAAAGAATTCACCTCATCCTGCATGGCCTGCATCCACTTGTCTTTGTCACCATGGATAACTGTTTCCTGGAAACATTCTGACTCTCCCTCATCAGTAAGAGGAATATACTGAAAAGGGGGATATCGCTGTGAGGGTCTGCACTCTCTTGCAGATCATCTAACATGAGGCTCTGCAATCTCTGTTGCCTGTGGGGGTTATTCCTCCTGCTCAACAGCTTCATGAGCTGGAAATTCATCCTCTGATAAAGCTGCTTCTGGTAACTCTTGATTCTCATAATCAAGATGTTCTTCATGAATCTCTTCTTCATCACTAGCATCATTTGAAGAAGTAGAAGAAGATGTTCGTTCAATCATAACACCCTCTACACGACTAGGCTACTCAGTTTTCTCAAACTGTGAAATATTCTCTGCCTCGCGGAATACCACATCTCTACTTATTAAAATCTTCTTCTTTTCAGGATCCTAGTGACTATACCCGAACTCTTCATTGCCATAACCCAGAAATATACAAGGGACTGCTTTATCATCAAGCTTTGATCGCTGCTCTTTGAAAATATGAGCAAAAGCTTTGTAACCAAACACCTTCAATGAGAGTAGGACACATCCTTATCTCTCCACACCCTTTCTGGAATATCAGAATCAAGAGTAGCTAATGGGGACCTATTGATTTAGTAGCAAGCAGTGCTAGCAGCTTCTCCCCAGAAAGATTTTGGCAACATTGCCATCTTCAACATACACCTCACTTTTTCAATAATAGTGTGGTTGTATCTCTCTGCAACCCCGTTATGTTGTGGTATTTCAGGAACCATCTTCTCATGTCTGTTGTCAAATCTGGAGCAATACCTCTCAAACTCTCTAGATGTGTACTCTCCATCATTATCGGTCCGAAGACACTTGAGCAGCTTTTCTGTTTCTCTTTCTGCCATGACATGAAATTGGTGAAAAACCTGGTCCTTAGTCTTCAACAGGAACAGCCACAACTTTCTTGAAGCATCATCAATAAAGATGACAAAATATTTATTGCCTCTTAGTGATGGAATATCAATCAGACCACAAACATCAGAATATACTAGCTCTAGTAGATCTGACTTCTTCTCAAGATATTTCTGGAATGACACTCTGTGCCACTTGCCAAAAATGCAATGATCACATGCATTTAAAGTCATGTCTTTGGCAAATAAAATCAAAGACTTCTTTGCAAGAATCTGTAAGCCCTTGTCACTCATGTGACCTAGTCTCTTGTGCCATAAATTTGGTAAAGAATCATCATCCACAGCATTCAACCCAGTTTCATATATCTTGACTCTTGTCTTGTACAAAGTAAAGCAAACTTCCCCTCTGACAACTACTAAGGATCCCTTGGTGAGCTTCCACTTTGCATTACTGAAAATGCTCTCAAACCCCTTTCTATCCAAAGCAATCCCAGCAATCAGATTCAACCGTAAATCGGGAACATGTCTTATATCATGCAAAGTCAATGTGTAGCCCATGTTTGTAATCAGGCAAACATCGCCAATTCCAGCTATGCTACAGATACTGGTAGCATTCTCTGCTTGGAGTAGCATGGTAGGTTGCTCCTATGTCAATAACCCACTCAACTTGTTGATCAGGCACATGCAGACATTCATCTTCACCAAATGGAAGAAAAACTAGTACTTCATTGGTTGCTACAGCAGTGGTGTTGTCATTATGCTTTTTCTGACTGTTGTCTTCCTTTTGCTCTTTTTTCCAGATTCAGCAGTTTCTCTTCATGTGTCACTCTATGCCACAATGGTAATACTTGAGTCTTTCTCTGAACTTTGATCTGTTTGTTGACTTGCCACGGTTCTTGGCTCCACCATGACCCTTATCAAACTTATCCTCGCTTCTCCCCCTGTTCTCTGTGACAATAACTTGTGCATCACTTGAGCTCATAAACTTTCTTCTGATCTCCTCATTCAATAATGCACCGGTAACTATACTCATTGACAGTTTACCCTCTGAAGCTGAATTACTAACAGACACAACCAAAGTATTCCAAGAATCCGACAAAGAACTCAACAACAGCAAAGCCTGCAACTCATCCTCAAGCTTCAACTTCATTGTGGACAACTGGTTCACTAAGCCTTGGAAGTCATTCAAGTGCTCACTGATGGAAACATTGTCTCTGAACTTCATATTCGCCAACTTCCTTATCAAAAAAGCTTTGTTCCCCACTGTTTTTCTTTCATACAGAGAAGCCAACTTTTTTCGAAGCTTCTTTGCCGACGTCTCATTTGCAACATGATGAAACATGCTAATGTCTAACCATTGCCTAATTGTGCCAATGGTTTTTCTATTCAACTTGTTCCACTCTGAATCTGTTATCTCGATCGGTCGATTGATATTGCCTTCAACGGGCTTATATAAATCTCTACAAAATAAGAGATCTTCCATCATCGTCTTCCATATCAAATAATTCGACCCAATGAGTTTAACCATCATGCTAGATGAACTCTCCATTCAATCCACTCTATAAAGCACCCACAACTACAAAGCTACAACATCGTTCTGATACCACTTGTTGGGGATCTAACAAGTATGCTCAAGTGTAAATTGAAGCAAGCAATATAATCCACACAATAAGCTCAAAGAAATGCACACGGGACTTTTAACGTGAAAAACCCGTTAGGGCAAAAAATCACGGGACCTTTATTGGAGTCCATCCAAACTTCCACTAATCAATATGTTAATGGATACACACCAATCTCCTCCTCTACCACACGTAGAGGGCAGCAAACTTCAAGACCAGAGGAAGCCTTTGCCAACAACACAATCTCACCAATATTAGGTGGAAATACAAGGAAAAACAGAAAACCAGAACTATCCTATCAGCTGTAAGAAAACAGCCCAAAAAACAGCCCTCCCGTTGTCGGATCAACCTGAAATTTTGACAACAGGTAGATGACACTTAGAGCTACCACATATCCGAGAATCAGCTCAATCGGATGAGAATTGTTCCCTCCAAACAGTCTCTCGAAGTGGCTAACGTGCGCAATTCAAGATCTATGTTTTTGGTTTCTTTGTGTATGTATCTTGGCTGTGTTGATCTGCGTAGCACCGCAGTCACCTTTCTCTATCTAAGTAGCTCCAAGATCTCTGTAGGAAGAAAAGAAGAACAAGCTAAACCTAATGGGCCATATGCTTCAGTCCACAAGTAGCATGGGCCAGACCCAACACCCTGCTTATTCTTTGGGTCGTTCGGATCACAAAATGCGCTACACTGTGACGAGGAGGTTCATCCCGTAACCACGGTTCATACTGCACTTCTTCTTTACAAAGATGATTCTCATCCTCCACTCATATCGACTGCTTCGTGCAATCCCGGATTCTGTGGCCGATGATTCCGCATCTAAAACAGAAATTAGACACATGCTCATATGTGATTGGTACCCATTTGTTTCACGGCCTTTAATCCGAAGAATGACACTTCTCTTCAATGGATTCTTCAAGTTGACCTCGACTTTGAAACGAAGTTTTATCCCCTTTGCCCGATCAAACTCATCGACATCGGTCTCAAGAACATCCCCAACCTTGTTTCCTACTGTCATTAGCTTGTAAGCCACCCAAGGGAATATTATCGCAAAGTATCCAGAGAGGAACACGATCAAAAACGTATTCTGACATATGCTTTAAGGGATCATAATCCAACATTGCCAAGAGATTGTTTTCATAGAATCACGGGCTCCCTTTCAAGACATTTTTTCTGGTCTTGTGCCTTCTGGAAAGAAAAAATGAACATACTGCTCCCCATATTTTTACACTCCATTTTCCTATCGACCAGCCATGTTTTTAGAAGAGAGGATTTCAAGACATTGAGCGAGATCTCCCTTTGCATCATAACCTTACCAACCAAGAGGAAAGCATGGGCCATCTCCTTCTCCATCAGTTCATTTTTCGATAATTCGTCACCAGTTTTCTGTCTAGAATACATTCTCCCATCCCATCCCGCGGCAATAAACTGTTGCTACCCATCCCTAATATTGATCTTTTACTACAGAAACAAGATTACTTTGAATTAGAAACCAAACCACACAAGGGGACTAGGACCGCCACATGAAAACCAGGACGACTTTTTGTTAATTCACTTATATTTTTATCTTTATGTTCTATTATATTTTTCGAGTATATGTGTATTTAATTTTGGAAATTTATTAAAACAAGACAAAAATTGATGCCTTCATAACATCATGTGAGTGGAGAACATTTTTTTCATCAAAGTTGAATCATATTCATGTGAGTATATGAATGTGACATCTTGGATGAATCATATTTTGTTTTGACATTATTATCCCCTTAATCTTTCATCAAAGTTGATTGTTTTGTAACCTTTATGGATTTTTTTTTAAAGCTAGATAATAAAAACATGCTCCATATTTAATGATGTGATAACGATAATTATCTATATATCTAATGTTAAATATAAAGAAGAAATGCGGGGCTCAATTTTATTCAGGCTTGCGAGCTATAACAAAGAGAAAAGGATGTATTTTTTCTTCTCATTTTATGTCTAAAAGAAAAAATAGGAAACAAATCAACGCCCTTCAATCCCTGCAACTCAAACCAAATCCAAAACCAACAACCCTTTCAGAGGTAGAATAAATTTACCACTTGTTCAAGAGTTGAACAAGAATTTTTTTACTTCGTCTCACATAAATTATAATATATTAATTTGATATGATTATTAAAGAGTGAATTGATTTTAGATATTTTTATCAAAATGTCCTCATTTATATATTGAATAGATGAATAGTAATACTTATGAGTGAATAGAAAAAATAAAGGTGAAAAGTGTGAGTAAGTGTAAAGAAAAACAATAATGATGGAGAAGATGATTTGATATAAAATAAATGTATTTTATAATTTTTGACAATAAAAACTTACTAATTTATAAAACGTCATAATTTATATGAGATATCTAAATTTAATAATATATCGTAATTTATGTGAGATGAAAAAAATAAAAATACAAAATTCATATACACCACAAACCCTCATTACTGGTAAGTGATAAACGACACCTTATTTTTCTTTTTTTTTCTTTTGGGTACAAAACGTGGGCTGAATTCGACAGTCTATCACTCAACCAAATAAGGAAATTCGAAAATGAGGTGAGTATTCGAATTTGAGGCCTAAAAACGAGCGAAATGGGCATCATTTTCTGTTTGTTACAGATTGAATATGATTCTGTGCCACAATTCTCAATATAAAATTAATTATAACTAAATTCTATCTTGATATCAATTTTGATTCATTAAAAAAGCTTTGTTTTTGTTTTTTGATTTGTTTTTGTTTTTTTGATTTGAATTATAAATATTTTCTTCATATTTTAATTATTACATGTTTATCCGACGCAATAATTTATGTAAGTACTGAATTTATATGGATTTTTGTGAAGAAATACTCCCTCCGTCGTAAATAAGTTACGAGGATACGTGTTTCGTTCTTATTCTTAATGATATCAGAAAAATCTTAAATTGTCTCAGAATTAAAATTCACAGCTTAATCTATGCGTATCATCATAATTTATTTGGAACGAAAGAAGTAATAATCTTTTGATAATAATGAAATTTATTATAGCAATTAGAAAAAGGATTAATGGACATACTGGGATCTTAGATTGATTTGTTATTTTTCATATTAAAATATTATCAAAATAAAAAAAGATAAATTTACTTTAAAATAACCTAAATAAAAAATATAACAATTAATATGAAACGAAAAAAACATAACAATACACATAACTCATGATTGGATTTGTTGTACATGAAAATGAGTCAATTGTTGGTCTAGTGGTGTTCGACTCAAGCTTCTTCTTGAAGGTCTTGGGTTCGAATCCCACTAGCCTCAAAATCCATGTTGGTCACGCCCGTTGACTTCGGTCAAAACTTTATCCGATGCTGGTGGGGGGCGCCTTGTCAGTGTCCGGGGGATTAGTCGAGGTGCGCGCAAACTGGCCTGGACACCCTCGTCACCAAAAAAAAAAAAAAAGAGTCAATTGTTGACCAGACATGAAGTCAATATTTTAACGTGATACACAAACCTAAACTGCGAGGCCGCGTGATCGTCGGTATGGCTAGAGATCGAGCGCCGATGAAATCTCCGATGAGTGACACTCTCTTTTTCCGACGAGGACAAGACTAGGTATCTGATCTCACAGTATCTCCTCGCGTACAATCAAACAATTAATGTAAATTGGAGATCATTCCACCAAACCCTAGCCGATCCATCATCGATTCTGTCCCTCGATGGCCGATTCGTCGACTCCGGTGCAGTTTCCGGCCACTGAGGGTGGAGAAATTCGTCACTTGTCTCGCCGCTGAGCTCAAACTCATGCGGTGAAAGAAACTACAGTTGACTTGTTGTGTGATCGAAGAGGATCACCTGAATGATGATCTCGAGGCTTCTTTTCTCAAGCTCAGTCACTGCAGAGGTTTTAAAATCTCTGATTTGCGGGGTTTGAGAGAGAGAATCAGAAAAAAGAGAAAAAAAAGATGATGAAATAGTTTGATTTGTTATAACAAAAACTTTTTCTTCGGATTAACTTCTTCAAAAGATAATTGTTGGAATTAAAAATAATAAAATATTTTAGAGAGAGATTAGAGGAAGAAAGAAAGATTTTCTTCTCTTGAAAAAAGTGTACATAACACCTTACAAATGAGCTCTATTTATAGGACTCAAGGTAATTAATTAACACCTAATTTTCTCACCTAA